>OMKZ01050632.1:0-32073 GCA_900302535.1 Neoniphon sammara | reverse complement strand
GAGGAAAGAGAGGGGAGAGGAGAAGGGGTGCGGATGGAAGGGTTAAGGTGGAGGAAGAGGAAGGGAGAGATTGAGGTGGAGGAGGTGGAGGGGGAGGGAGGAAAAGTGGAGGGCAAGGAGTCCAAATGGACATGGAGAGCATGTGAGAGTTTGGTTGGAGGAGTGGGCGAGGGACAAGGGGGGGGCACTGGGGGTGGTGGTGGATGGGATTCAACAAATGGGAAACACTGAGGTTCTTTGGGAGGATAGTGCTTATTATGGGCTGAAATCTGATATCATAAATTTTGGATTTATTAAAACAGGGGTTTTCAATCGTGGTCCACAGGGCCCAGATTACGGTCGCATTTCTATCCTCCTAGGTGGTTACCTGCATTCACCTGGTGTCCCTGGTGTGTATCAGTCTCTGATTAGATGGCTAGAGTGAAAACAACAGAGCTCTGAGTGCTAAGGACTGTGACCCTCCCATAAAGTGTTACACCACAAGTTGTTGAGAGACTGTTCTGCTGGACACTGGCTGGTCAACGTACCCATTAAGTGACAACAACAGAGGCAGCAAAGTCATACATGTATCCCTGGTAGATCGTTGGATGTGGGGCGTGTGTGTGTGTACTAATTTTAAAAGATAAAAAAGCATGCACATGCAAAATAACCCAAAGGTCCAAGACCAAAGCACAAAATTCCTTATTATTGCTGCATTGCAATAAATCCACTGTAGGAGAATCTACATAGGCTGCAGACTTCTTCTTTCTGGTTTTGCAGTATTGTACTTAAGCATAAACTATGTCAAGTGATAGTAGGCCCCACGCTAACACTTTAGCATACACTGTATTAAGTGATAGTAATCTCTGGTGTATAAATTTATCTTATATTGTGTTCAGTGATTGTAGGCCATTTGTATTGTCTCAAAAGTGGGAAATGCGAGCTTGTAGCAGCTCTAAAGCTAAATGGTAAGTAATATTAAATATGCTTAAATAATGGCGGTAGCAGGAGTAGGAAATTGCAAAAACTTACACAAAATATGACACAAAACAAAATAGTGTTTCAAACTAGCAGGAACTACTTTCCTGATTTTCATGTAACATGAAAGTGGTTGGAAATGGATCTGAAAATGCACAGACGATGAACATGTGGTGGTTCACCTAAAACAGTTCCAAAAAAATAAACTTACCTCCAGCAGATATTTAGCTATGAAATTGCATTCTTAAATCTTATGAACATACAGGTAACACGCACACAGATAAAAAAAATAACAAGTTTATAACACTAAAAGGTCAGTCTTTGTACTTTTCATAATTATACTGTCTAATATCATTAAAATACTACAAGCTATATTGTGCAGGGAGTCTATGATCTACCAGTAATACATGGATTTTGATGTTCTCAACACTTGAAGGTGCACTATGCAAAACTGGCCAGGGTGTGTTGCTTCATTATGCAACAAGTCTTCAGTAACAGCTAAGAGTAGTGTATATTTCCTGGTTTATCCCTAAGAACCTATAAATGAAGAAAAGGACATTATGTCACTGCGCAGTGTTTGCTCAAACTGGTGCCATGTGTGTAAACTTCTGACATGGTTGCATGGTAGTGAGTGGACTTGCCACCCCTCCATTTATAAGCTAGCTGAAACAGGTTATCAACCAAGCCAGGAGGCATTGTAATTAATTTGGTATAGCCTACTGCTAACTAGCTCATATTTAATATACTGGTTTATGTACATTTATTTCTGTATGTGTCTAACATTAACATTGTGTCATTACTGTTAGCTAGAGCTGAGCTTTATGCTAGGCTATATGTCGCTGCTGGACAGACTCCAGATGATTTGAGACCAATAACAAGGACAGCTAATCTTCAGACTGGATAAAACATGACAGCAGTCTACATTATGTGAAGTTTGTTTTGTTAGAAAGTCGAGTCTCTGTCATGTCAAAGTTCAAACAGCATAGATGTAAGTGTTTATAATAGGATTTTCTATGCCCGTCCTATTGAACTCAGAAGCACCAAAGTTTAGCACCAGTGCAAATTTGGAATAGTGTTGCTATCATGTAATGTCCTTTTTGTCCTCTATACATTCCTTGATTTATCCGTGCAGCATAATATGGTTGGCTGTTTGAACAGTGTGGATAGGAGACAAGGTGAATAAAGGCTGGGAGCCAGCTGGTCAAACAGTTTAGACATAGTCTGGTTTATCTTTACAACAGAAATGCCCAGTGACTTACGGATAACTTAGCTGAGTGATGGATCTACATGATGGTTAGTGTGATCCCCAGGGAGAACATGATGTATTCCTGCATGTTTGTGTACCACTGGATAAACTCTTACATGGTACTCACAGTGATTGGCTGAGAGCCCATTTGACCATTTGACTCATCTAACTTTTGATTTCTCTTGATGAATCTTTCAGTGTTGTTCTGCTGCAATCAAGTCTTGTGCATGCTTGTTGGTATTAAAACTGATTCTCTTTTCTGTTTTGTGTGTGTGTGTGTCTTTTAGGTGTTTATGTACCGATGCTACCATGCACTGCCGGATATGACAAGGATGAAGAGTCAAAGAACGTGAGAAACAGCCAGAATCAAATCACCAGTAACGCCTCCAGCCTTCTTTCCAAATGTATTGCGTTCAAAAGGCCTGCTTACAACACTTCATGTCAAAATCCTGCGGAAAAACTGTAAACTTGTGTACAAAGATGTTTAGTCATACTTAATTTGGACTGTCCAATGTTAATACTCAACTTGGTATCAATGGACTATCAGTTGACTTAGGGTTAGGATTTGGTTGATACTAAGATGAACATTAACATTGGACAGTCCAAATGAAGTGATGTCAGATAGTTGTTTATGCATTTGTATGTGTGTTTATTTATCTATTTGTTTAAGTCAGTGTCATGTATTTCCAAGTGGCCTTAATCTCAGCTGTCACACTTTATCCAGGTAGTTGCAGTTGGCAAGACTGTAGATTAGGCCAAGAGATTTCATGTGCCAGGCTTTGTACCTTTATGTACGAGTTATTTTTATCTAAGAGAGGAGACAAGGTGCACTCGTCCATTAGATGCAGTGACCAAGAGACCAAAAGAGGAATTAAGTTAAGAGGCCTATCATCGTAACTTAGGACCTTATTCCACTAGTAGCTTTAAAGGGACTATCAGGGGTTTGCTGCTCACTGAGAGTCAATGACCCAAGCCTCTCAGCCTAAATCCCAATTGTGTCTGCAAACAAGCTTAAGATCCGCTACCTTACTATAACTCTTCCCCATCCCACAGGTGTATAATTGTGACTGCTCACATGAAGAATTCCCGTTATTTTTTAGTAGCCTTTATTATTATTATTGATCTGGAATTGGAACCCCAAACCAGCAGAATTACACACTAGGGTATCACCACCATGCCGTGCATCCTTCACAGAGATACTGTAATTATACCTGGTAAGATCACAACTGATGTTTAAACTGCAGGCATCTCTTGTTTCCACAGAATTGGATAACAATCTCCAGTATCAGGGTTACATAAAAGGGCTGTATAAATCCATAGAAATTTTATACTCCTATCTATGATGCTTCACACACTGTTTATCTTTCAGGTAAGGATGGAAAACATTGTTATACTACTGGTTTATTTTACTGCTGAAGCCTGTCTTACTACAGATAGAATCCATCATAGCATTTTTTTAACCTGCAAGATACATTTCTTTAAAATATTAAAATGATTTTTAAATAAATATTCAATTCTGTGAAAGTATAAAGGAAACATGACTAGGCAGTGTTTTTCTTAAGCCATCTATTTTCAATAAAGTGGATGCAGACTCACATCACTGCTCTCTGTCGTTATGTGTTTGCACATGTGAATGTGTGTGTGGTGTGTGTGTGTTCTGTGTAAGAGAGAGAATGTGCGCTCAAATGCTTGCGCATGCAGACTGCCAGGTGACATCCAGTAATTGAATGGGACAGTGATCCGCAGCCAGATTGGTGGGTCATTGCGGTGGAAACTAAGAGTGACAAACACACACACACACACACACACAGGCATAACAGGACATTGTGACAGGATCAGCTGTCTGACATTTGCATACACATTAACACATATAAACACACACACACACACATTTAAACACACCTCATATGTCCTCAGATTCATATACAGACACATAGACACAGGTGCTGAAGTAGGCACGCACACACACACACACACACACACACACACACACATGCGCGCACACACACCATGCCCGCCGTGTGCCTTGCTCGTGCCCGTGACAAGATGATCTCCAAAGGCCCCCATAATATAGTTCCAGCAGATTATTTTAAGGTTAGAAGGCCCTTTTGGGGTCTCCCTTGACCAAGGCCCCGGGACAACTGACCTGGTGTTCCCCCATATCGGCAGCCCTGCACACACACACACACACACACACCTGCACGTACGCACACCTTGGAAATGTTTTTCTTGTGTCAAAATAGACTTCCAGATATAGGAAGGTACAAACGGAAGTGTTACACTGTCTTATGAAAGTCTCACACTAAGTTAGCACAAGTCACAATATTGCCATCTAGTGGTGAGATCATGTAGGAACACCACTGATCCTTACTGTGGCTCCTTATGGGTAGATGGCAACTCATGAGGAACACAGACACATATGAAAAGTGTCTGTTTGAAAAATTACCCTGTAAGAAAAATAACAATTATTATTACTATTATTATTATTATTGCTGCAATTAACAGATTACTGAATGCACACTGGCATTTGTGATACTGTTTTAACCCTAACCCTATGACAGCACTGTTGATTCTTCCCTGGCTGAACAGATTCAAGTGGATCCTGGACTGTGTTCCGAGCCCTCTTGGACTCAGGTGACATATTTCCCAGTTCTCAAGTCTATGAGCCCTTCCTGCTACCAGCCAGTGATCAGGAAGCCTACCCAAACTCATATTATTACCTCACTGATGCCATCTACTGGTGAAACAGGGGAATGTTGGTATGGAAATTGGGGCAAACTTGGAAAGTGAATTGTTTTTATCCCTTATATCTGCTTTATCTGAGGTGTAGTAATGAAAGTAGATATACAAACATGTTTCCTTCGGTGATGGGCTGACTGTAACTGGAGAAATTGTAATTTTATTCTCTAAAACTTTACATTGTCATGCACTGAAAGTGTTAGAAGTATTGTCTACCCCGCTTAAATAATAACAGTAATTACAATTTTCCACATCATTTTGTATTATTTTAACAATGGCTTTATTAAGAAGTTAACCATGATAGGTTGGACATTTTTATTTCAATTTGAAGTTTGGAGATAGCAAGGCCAGTGTGATGATAAACATACTGTACAGTATGAAATGAGATGGATGACACCCAAATGAAAACACAGAGAGCCATACAAAGTACCTAGCGTACAAATAATTCTGTATTTCATCAAATATCAAAGTGTGATGCAAATGCTAGAGCCTAAATACTTTTGTTAGTGCTGTCTGGTAAAGTTTCACGTTTTTCCAAGATGGCTCCAGATGGTTCCCAGCCGATTTATGACCATGTAAGATATTAAAACATTGGTACACAATGTCCACATTAAATAAGCCCACTGAAAATGTGTGGGCAAGCCATGTTGAATCAATCCATCATAGCAAACACCAAACACACCAGGTGAAGGTAGTGTGCTGTACTCCTGGGACACACTCGGTTGGTAACGCTGCTGTTGAGTGGGTTGATTCAAAGGTCTGCAGTCAGCGTGGGCAGCTTTACTCCCGTTCTGCTATGGCAACCAGGTGAGCCTCGATCTCTGCCTCAGACAGGGTCCTGAGGGAGGGAGAGGGGAGAAATGAGGCAGCGAGGTGAGAAGGCATGAGGATTATGGGGAGAGGAAAGAGGAAAAAGCATGAAGAGCAAGCAGTGATCAGGTTGTCAGCCATGTCAAGTCCTGTATAACAGCCTAATGCATCTAAGAGCTTAACAAAATGCTAGAAGGTTAATTTAATTTTTTAATAAAAGTTGCAGACCAACAACATAAAAGAATGTATGAGGTCAAAATAAAGTCAGTGTTACGCATAAGAGCACATGTATGAAGTGAAAATACAATCAAACTGTCATAAAATACAGAAAAAAACGGGTAAATACTCAGAGACAGGATCTTAATGAGTCTGAGCCATAAGATCCTTCATCATCAGTGCACACTCACCATTCAGCCACTACATCACATAAATTATTTGCCAGAAAAAAAAACTCTAGCTAGAGTCAATTTACCTGAACTTGGGCTGATCTCTGGTGACGACACCCACCTCCAGCTCACTGGACTTGAAGTCGAGGGACAGGACGGAAGACAGACAGGAGATTGCCAACTGGAATGAAAAAGGGGGATAATCTGAGGGTGCTCAGTACAGTAGCTATAAAAGTATTTGAGAGTGGTCTGTATGCAGTTTAGTGTTAGTGTGTTAGTAGGTTTTTCTTTTTTTTTTTTACCATGGCTTCCCTCTGACTTTTTTGTTTATACCTTGAATTTTTGCCTTTTTAGGAATCGTATTTTTCACTTTTTTGTGTGCTGCTTTCATCCAGTGGGTGTGCTGTAGGTGCTGATTAGCTAAAATACATAAAACATACCTCTGTCCCATAAACTGAACACTGAACCAACCCTTTAAAACATGCTACAGGAAACAAATACATTGGAGAGGTGCATCTTAGAACATCTTTGAACATCACCAAGGCGTTCCAAGGAGTTCTTCACTGATCATGATGTGCTTGGGGCAAAGGCTTTCAGTCATTACACTATTACAAAAGGTGAAATGTCCGAAAGTCTTAAAAAGCCCCGGACACATGGGTGCTGATGGACATTATGACCTTTCCATTGCGTGACAATTCCTCAAACACCAACCTAGTCTTCCTTGCTCAAGAGCACACCAGTATCCTGACAATCCCCTTATGCTCAGGCAGCTCTTGCTCACCTGGGTCCATCCACTGAGCTCTCCTCTACCCACCTGTACGGTCCTGTCCTGGTTCAGGTCAGGCTTCTTCTTCAGTTTCTTTTCCAGGTAGCCGTTGGCCTCCGTCTGTTTGGCCCCAACCGCTGTGGCCCTGAAGCCACAGTAGTAGCCTGCCGGGTCACACTTATACAGCACGGGGCCCTGCTGGGGGTCCACAGCCACCAGGATCATACCTGGCAGGGGAACAAAAGAAGGAAGGCGAGGGAGAATGAAGGGTGATACCAAAATATGACAAAAGAAAGAAGTCCTGGCTGGCTTTGATGGCTAAAAACTCTACCCAGGAGACATGGGAGAGCAGAAAGGAGACCAAACACAGAGGTACTGAATGAATAGGTAACTGCAGATTAAGGTGAGATTGTGAAAAAAATTAAAATAGATTCCAGTGCTTCCAATATTTATTCCATTTCATAAAACTATAAAATAGTTGAGTATGTGCAAGCATCGGACGCAGTGTGCAGTTTTTTCATATCTTCATTTAGATGCCCTTTTTGTGCCCAGGTACTGAGACTGAACATCCTCAGAATAAATAAAATGAAACACCACCCCTGGTATAAAGAGACGAGAAAGGTGAAGAAGAAAACTGCAAAATAATAAAAAAGAAATCTAATAGGCAAATGTCACAATATCAAAGAGAGAGGCCTTCACTCACAGCAGCCAAGAGGCCTCATCTCGGCGTTTTGCGTGTAGACCTGCGAGATATCAGCCATCCTGCGACACAACACATCCGCCGAGATGTCATAACCAAACTTGTATTTCCACTCCCCCGCCTCCACTCGGGCCCGGTGAACCTGCGAACGACTGTCCGCTGTACAGGACAGAGGAGAGCAGACAGTTGCAGGTGCTACATGTGGCATTTTTGCTTCAATAAGTCATTCTCACATTAATATTAAGAGTCTTTCTCTGTCCTTCCCTCTCTTCCCCTGGCTGGTAGAGATCCTCTGTTGCTATGTTGGTTTTTTGTGTTACTAACATTTTCTCCTCTGTCTGTGTGAGTACGTGTGTCCCCGGCTTTTAGGTTGGTGTCCTACTGCCCCCACCCCACCATCATCACCCATCTCCTCCACCTCCATCCCACCTTCACCCCCTCATCCTGGTTGCTGCTGCGGCTTCGAGACTGGTCATCGCCTTCTTCCATCGAGGCTTGCTGCTGCTCCCTCTGTTCCCTGCTTGTCTGCTTATCCGCTTACACTTTCTACCTTGTTCAATTTTGTTCTGTTATTTGATCTATTGTATAACCACCCACTTGGTTGGCACCTGTTGCAATCCTGGCGGGCCAGGAAGGGGCCCCCTCTCTCTGTGATCCTTCCCAAGATTTCTTCCCTTTTATCCCTTACACTGGGTTTTTGGGGAGTTTTTTCTTGCCTGATATGAGGGTTAATCAGGGGGTGTCGTCCTATTTTGTTTCTTGTAAACTTGTGGGCCTGTAAAGCCCTTTGAGACTGTGAACAGTGATTTTAGGCTCTAAATAAATATGAACTTGAACTTGAACTTGGATACGTACCATTGTGTCCTGTCATCACACAGCCGATACGAGGGGTCAGTTTGAACATGTTGGTGAAGGTAGTGGAGTCGAGCAGCTTGTCCTGCAGGTGGGGAAAGGTCATAGTGTGACGTTCACTTTACATTGGAACATCAGTGTTGCATTATGTTATGTAACAGACATCAATATAACATTTGCAAACAAAAACAGTATGATTAGAGGTGTATAATACTAAACCCAAAGCCAAGCCAAGTCCCTGTATCTAATGTTGTTTAACACCAAAACTTTAATGGGACAGGTACGACTGATAAGATATTATTTGGCAAGTGTGATGAATTATTTGACACAGTTCACCAAACAAATGCCGTTTAGAAACATTGGTCCTGACTGATGCCCTCTTATGATTTTCTTTTTGGACATGGCTTTTGCACTGAAAATTTTTTTTTCTTGATCTTTGCCCTCCATTTTAACAGCAAAAAATTCAAGATTAAATTTGGTCTCAGGCTAACTGACACTCATGATGATGGTGATGTTGATGATAATGATGATGTAATTCAAACGTTTGTGATGAAGCTGTCTGGCTCGGTAATGTGAGTACTGGGTCTGGTTCATTTCTTCAACTGTCAAGTCAGCACAACACTGCGTGGAGTCACGACTCTGTCTGGCTTCACTGGTCATACCCAAACCCATCACTGTTCTGCTTCATCTCACATCATTCAGGTGTGTGTGTGTGTGTGTGTATGTGTGTGTGTGTGTGAGACAGAGAGAGAGAGAATGTTTTACTGGTATTTTCTTCTGTGTGACCACCACAGCGCTGTCTTTCCCCCGGATCCCAACTGATGTCAGCCCACTCTGGGAAATGGCTTTGAAAGCATACTCTGTAAGGCAGAACAGTACATGTAATTACAGAATAGAGTACAATAGAACAGAAAATAGATAGATAGATAGATAGATAGATGGATGATAGATAGATAGATAGATAGATAGATAGATAGATAGATAGATAGATAGATAGATAGAATTAAGGTTCTATCCAACTTTTGGCACATCCACATATTCATAATCTCTGAATGTTGATCTATAGGGGTTATTCAGACGCAGAAAACCCTTCTGGAGCTAAATATTCAAAAAAGGAGTAAGAAAAAAAAAGAAAAGTTTACAGCAGTTTGCCGGCTCTTGTGTCCGGTCTAAAACCTGCAGAACTGCGCTCCACCCACACAGAACCGTACAACTCCACTCCATCATTTTTTGTACGCTGTTTTTGTGTGTTAGGATCACTAAAAGCCTAAAAGTCCTGGCAGTTGCAGCTCTGTGCCGTCTGCGTGTTCCAACAAGAGAAAATGTCTCACCGACTTGGTAAAGGCGGCCATCCGGTGAAAATATGGTGATGTGTCGGTCGAAACCAGCGTTGGATCCGCGGGACATTTTTCCTCTGGGTGACCTCAAATGAACTTGAGAGCACTTACTGCACTTTTATACCTTCTTGAATAATCGATTATTCTCCTCTATTATCAGTTGCAAGGGAACAGCATGCCTGTGAGCTAGCCGGAGTGACAAGCAGTAAAAAGAGCTAACTTCCCTGTGCGAGTTTTACTTTCTCTTTCAGTTATTCGATGAGGTGCGCAATGATAGGCGCATCTAACTCATGATTATTGGATAGGAGCAATAAGGAAGTCAAGTGACTTAACCTGTTAGTCTACTTTGAATGGTACAGAAATCGGCATGACTCGAGTAGGGCTCTTTAAAGAATAAGGATTTTTTTTTGTCACAGCAGAACTTTTAGTAGGAGGGTTGAATGAATAATAAAGGGGCGCCGTCCTGGACATCTCGCCCCCCACTCTCTCTCTCTATTCGTCTCTCTCTCTCTCCTGTCATTTGGCGACTGGTGGCCCCCATAGACGGAGCTAAATGTCTGGCCGCAGGGTGGGCTTCTGCCTCAGCGATAAGAAACGCAGGAGGATGAATCTGGACGCGTTTTCAGAGCTGTGTGCGTAAGTTGACGCTCTGTTGTACTTTTTGATTCATTTACACCTCGTCAGTAGACCTTCAGATCACGGACAAAGTCGGTGGGACACTTTTATGACAGTGGGTCTCAAAGGGGCCAACAAGTCCTTGGGAGCCCCACAGCAAAAGGAGGACAAGATTGCTTTCACTGTTATTTAATCTACCAGAAATGATCCCAAATCGGAAATGTTTGGGAATGACTCTTTCTGTAACCATACTCAGGGATAAAATTCAAAACTTGATCAGCTACGATAAAACATCCTCCCAGGTGATAAAATGATTCCAAAGGGATGACATCCTCTGAGATGTCCTGTTCTGAATCATCCTCGTTTGAGATCAGATGACGTTTATGAGTCACAGGGTAAAATGACACCATCAACAGTAAAACATATAAACTGCAATTTGTAAATGCATCTGTATTTTTCTGCAGGCGTCATGGGGTGGAAGTGGTGGAGGTAAGTCTCTTATAATGTCATTATGGTAGGCTTCATTGTAAACCTCAATTTTAAACTGAATGGAGACGTGAAATTATCTGCTTGTTGAAAATGTGGAAGACGTTACGCCAGTTTTTTTTTTTTTTTTAGCCTTGTGTGTGTATGTATGTGTGTGAGAAAGAGACAGAGAGAGAGTGTTAGTGTGTATGTAAGTTAATGTACAATGGCCATATTCACGCACTACTCACAGGTGTGTGTTTACATGCACAGATTTAATAGTGCATATGCAAAAATGTAGTCGCGCAGCCACATCATTCACCAGTCACACCCCCACGCACGACACACACACACACACACACACACACACACCAAAGGTAGGTGATCAAAAGTAGTTAAACGAGTTACACTAATAACGCTAATCATAGTGACTTTAGTGCAGTAACTGCATTACTGTATGAGAGAACTGACGTGCACACACAGACACGCACACACCCAAACACTGTGTCATTTACAGGTGTCGGCCACTTTAGTATGTCACAGCCACCTGCAGCCACCTGTAGCCACCTCACTCTACCTTCACACAGAAGTCCAGTAAACAATGGCTACTTGTTGTCACTGCTGAAACATTTCATTGCATGTGAACGCCTACACACCAGCTAGGGAAACACTGGATTATAATAAGCAATGCTGACTTGGTTGTTTTCTACATTTTATTTCAGTTTATGGCATGGTTTGATGTCAAAGTGTGCTGCATATAAGCATTTTAACATCAGTAAATTATTACTTGGCTTCTGAGATATTAGTCATTTAAATGCTACACATAGCACCTTAAAAAAAACGTGTCATATTGCATTTCCAAAATATTACCCAAAGATGAGTCAACCCAAGAGCTCCTCGTGACTTCTTCTCAAATATTTGAAAAGTAAGCAGCTGCTCCATGACATATCCATGATCTACACCACAGGTTGTGTAGATGTGTAGGTGTAAGAGGCGGAGTGTTTCTCTTATAGATTGACCTCAGTCAGCCGCTGGTGTCCCAGGGACCCTTCGACGTCATCGTCCACAAGCTGTCTGACGTCATCGTTGAGGCTGAGCATGACAGCCAATCGCAGCAGCTCCTCGCCAACTTCCAGGTAGGCTGCCTTTAAAACGAATATATTTTGCATCTGTGATATAGTCCAGTCAGAATATAGGGAAGGATTATTGTCACCTAGCACTGTTGGAAGAGATGCAGTCTACGAAAATGACTGCAGTTCCACTATTGTTACTGTCTAGTCTATCTTAATTATCATAGATGGGACGATATATCGAAATTCAATGTATCACGATACAAAAATGTGACAATTATATGGGCTAGAAAAATGAATCATGACAGCTACATTTTATTCAGCTGTAGTAATTGCAAATGATATGATACATTTCTATTCTATATTTCAATTTCACCATCAAAATTATAATATTTGCACTTTATAATAGCAGCATGTTTAAATTATTTACTGTCTAGCCAGCCGCTGCTTAGAGAGATTTATGACATAATTCTGCACAGTCAGATTCTGTGGTCAATTAACTTTCATTTACTGCATTGTATTGTGGTTGTATTGACTTGTGAACCCTGTGTCACATATTGAATTGTATTGTGTTATCATTATCTAGTATTGTTTGCACAAGCTTATACTAATGTGGGTACAAGCCTTTATGCACTGCACCACTTTAGCCTCAAGAACTTTGTCCATGCGCCACAAGGTACAGAACACGTGCATTTCCATCCTGTTGAGTACAACTACATCATATTGTACCGCATGTCACACGTACATGGGGATAAAAACCACTTAATGCTGACACCTAACTCTGTAATGTAATCACATTACAGAGTTATGTGTCAGCCCACCCCAGTACAGTTCTTCTGGACCCACTGCCTGCCATGACCCAGCTACTAGACCGCTTTGCCTCCTATCGGATTATGAGTGAGCTGCACAACTCACTCCGAGGTGCAGTACAGCTCCAACCATATGCATTCATTCCATTCATAAGGCACGCACAGTTGGTGTTACTCAATATATACTTTATATATACAATTATATTTGACAGACTGGTGTATCTGCAGTCCTCCCTACCTCGAGATCCACAGTGCCAGTGACATGTTGTCCATACAGCAGGCCATGGTGACCCAAGGCCTCAACTTCCCCCTCAGTCAGTATGCTGCGTCTGTAGCCTCTCAGTTCCTTTGTGGGGCTTTGCCTCAGCTGATGTTAGCAGTTTCTTGCCTTTCAATGCTGTTTTTAGAGTTCATAATTTAAGAACTGTCTCATTTCATCTCACCCGACCAGTCTGCATTTCATCTCTACTCTAGGTATCAATTTATGCTTGCATGCATCGCTGTGCTTTACATGCAATTTGCTAGCCTCTTTGTGTGAATAAAGTCTAAAAGCTCAGTTAAAAACATCGTAACCCATTCTTTTCGTTACCTAGAAGCAACAAGTCTGACACTGACAACGGGTTGTTTGTTTACTTTGTGATGAACTAGGGCAAAGCCTTAAAGTATTTCCTCTTTTTCTCTGTTGTTCTCAGTTTGTAAAACCAGGGTGGCCCATGGCTCACTGTCCCATGAGGTGAGTGGTGCGGAGATATCTTGTCCATCAAGTCTGACTTCATAATTTTAGTTGCACATTCACTGGTGTTTGTGCTCTCTGTGTTTATTCTGTGCCCCTGTGCTCCAGATGTCTCTGATCTTCAGTGCAGGGAGTCTGGCAGACGTGCGTCCGCCCTGTGTGCTCCAGAGCTTCGTCAATCACGGAGCCGTTCTCCACAAGGTGTTTGTGGTGGGAGACAGACACTTCTGTGTGGAGAGACCCTCTCTCAAGAACTTCCCCTCTGGACCTTGTGGTCAGTCAGTGAATGTACACTGGGGTCCAAATGTCTGAGTCCACTATCAAGAACTTTGATAGTGATATCATCAAAAACAAACACAAGTTTTTAGTAAAATTGGGTATCTCACCAGGATTACATTATTTTTCACTAATATAAATCAAAACAGTTTGCCAGTATTTACTGAAAGTCAAAATTTCTCAATATTTGGTATGCCCACTGTTTGTGTAAATCATGGCTTGCACTTTGTCCGGCATTGATTTTTCAAGTTTTTGCTGAATTTGATAATTAACATCATTTCAAGCACTTTAGAGCATACCCCAGAGTCTTACAATGTTACAGCATGTTTCGCCGTTTCCCTTTTCAAATGTTCCCAAACATGTTCAGTGGGATTGAGGTTTGGTGACTGTGGAGGGAAGGCCATACAAGTCAGCACTCCTTGGACTTCCAACAGGCCTGGTGTAGCTTTGATGCATGTTTAGGGTCACTGTCCTGCTGGAAAATGAATGCTCTTCCACACAACTTTTAGCCAGAAGGGCTGCCTTGCCTTTGCAGAAGCTGGTCAGCCCTCCTGGCTGTGCAAGTCACCCACTCTGGAACAGGTGAAACACCTCCATGCCTGAATTCCACCACCATATATGACCACAGATTTTATGCACTGTTGCATTAACCTCTCATTTTGCCGTTTCCTCGCATAAACTCTCCAACTGCATCCGTTAAGTTCGAACTTTGATTCATCTGTAAACAAGATTTTCTTCCAGTTTTCAACAGATAGATTTTTGTGCTGTTTGGCCCATGCTTAACATTCAGATCTGTATTATTATTATTGAAGAACTAGTTTAGAAAACTGCTGCTCTCCCATTAAGGCCACAGTTTGCCAGAGGGCATTCCTCCTCAGTTGGTTATGTATCTTGAATACAGATGCTGTTCAGTCTTGTAACTATATTACCTTGATTTACTGGTCTGCAGATGATGTGATCACTTAATGTCTGCCTGATCTTACTTTAGATGAAAATGACTTGGCTTGTGAGAAGCTCTCCAGCATGCGTTGTATTGCTCTCCTAGAAACTTTCAGCTTAGCTGCCCAATTTTTGCCCTGGGGTCATTTTATAGTGCTTGGACTTTTGAGACCCCACTATGAGATCTTTTCTTCCATTTTTTTCCTGTTGTCCCTGATCTACTACTCTGTTCACTGTATCCTGTGCATTTCTGGTTTCTTTCTGCCTCCAGACAGGAAGACCATCTTCTTCAACAGCCATGAGGTGTCCAAGCCTGAGTCCAGCTCCCACCTCACAGCTGTACGTATCCCAAGTGACATTATAAATAGAAACAAACCAGCGGCGACATACATTTAACATTTACACTGTATATCAAAATTAGAGAAAACACATTTCAGAGTGAAAATATCCCTTTAAGTCTATAAATTCTTTTTTAAACAATGTCAGGTGTGGAGTGACACGGCTTCACCAAGAGTGCAGGCCCGGGCTTTTAACCTAAAAAATGCTCCAATTTTCTAGTTTCACTTTCGTTCCCCTGTCCCCCAGTTTCTAACTCATGTCCCACCTTAACCACTTATAAATTCTCTCACACCCTCTCAGTCTTTTTTTAGATTTGAGTTGCAAATAGGTTGTAATGCTTAAGTAAAACTGCTTTGAGTACCAGATGTGCGGAGTTTGCTGCACCAGCACAATATCAAGTGTCATAGAAGTTTGTAGTCAAAGAAAAGTACACTCTGTGAACTTTCAAATACTTTGCTATGGTTGTCCAGACTTTCAGGCAGTCATCCCCCCACCATTTTGCACCTAAGTAGGCTGAAATACATCACGAAACTCTCTTTCCTCCTGTTCTCCTAAGCTGGATGAGAAGATGCCTTGCCTGCCCCCACCCAGCTCTGAGGCCGTCGCCGCCCTGGTCAGGGAGCTCCGACTTCAGCTGGGCATGGCCCTGTTTGGCGTGGACGTCATCATCAGCATACACACACACACCCTCACTGTCATCGACATCAACATCTTCCCAGGTGGGTGTGCAAGGCAGCCGGTAAGCAGACACGCACACATGCTGCAGGGGCGGCGAGGTTCTCATACACCTTTCTTTCTCTTATTCAGGTTATGAGGGCGTCCCCCAGTTCTTCTCCTCGCTGCTCAGCTATATTGAGTCAGTTCTGGACAAACAGACTGCTGCTAGCCCCCAGGCTGCTGGATCTCCTGAATCAACACAAGCTACAGGTGGTCCATCTGCTCAGACAACTAGCCTTTAAGTCGCCTCAGGAACATTGATTCTACAGCGCCTCATCACCCTCCTGGGACGCAAAAGAAACACAAGTCATTCCTCTGCACGTGTTTTTCTACTTCTCTGTTGGGACCAAAAGGTTTCACAGTAACGGGTTTAACTACATTCCTGACTACTTTTAAGACCTACATCTCCATCATCTTCACCTTAACTGTATCCTCTGCCCACCTAAGCCTCACCCAAATCCAGTTAATGACACTTATGACTGTGTACAAGTAAGAGATGCTGCTCTTTTTGGGTGTAATCCACTGCTGGATTAATGGGAGTCAACACACCAGACAAACACTGTGGAGGGGTTTAGTACACTTTACGTTTATTGATTGACAGGTAGCATAGAAGAAGATACAGCAGGCACAAAATACAGCACTCTGATTGGCCAGTAATATTACGAATGGTATTGTTATTATCCTTTTCCTATTGTATGAAATGCCCTCTATTCCCTTATCTCACCCCCTAGACATTTCCTCAATCTTTCTTGCTGGTTTGTAAGATACATTTTGTGGAAACATTTTGCACTTCTATAGAAAAAAAATTATAATACATTCATTTTTCAGTTAATTTCCAGTGAACAAACATCTCATAATCTTTGGGATAGACAGTAATGAGTTCAATCAGTGTTTACTGATTACATGTGTGTTATTACCATGTCTTTATACAAGTTGAAAGGCTGCTTTGCCAGTGTTTAAATACACAAACGTACTGTAAGTCCTGGTTGTGTAGAAAAAAATGAGAGATTATATTTAGAGTACTATATGATGCAATTTGATTACATAGTAAATACATTTAAGAATTCATTATAATGTATTTGGCTAATTATTGCATTTACATGTGCTGTAGTCTATATTGTGTTATTGCAGTTCATGGGCCTCCAATGGTAACCCTGGTAATTGCCTGCACTGTGTGCATTTCTGTCTAATGTCCACCTGGGGGCGCTGTTGCTCATATGTTCCTGTGACCTTGGCTTATATAGAGAATGATCTGATATTTACATGGGTGACATGAGAACAGCAGCCATGAAAACGTGATGTAACACTACTGAGCGATCATCAGCATTATTCTCTGTGTCGCTGTTACCAAATGACAACAAATGGCTTTAGTGTCTCCCTCTTCCCTCGACTCCTCCTTGGCTTGTTAAGATAAGAGTGCAAAGCTGGCTGAGAACCTGAGGTGACACTTTTAGACCTTGTAAGCTGTAAGTACATCGCATCCTGTCTCCACACACTCGCCATGTGCGAGACAAACTTGACAGTGTGTGAAGTTATGCCTCAGTTAATGCATTGGCCTGCTGAATTTCAACGCCATTCCTTTCGCTTACTCTTTTAAGTTTTTCATGTCACCCCGGTTCTTCGCAAACAGTCTGGTTTTAACAGTGCATGAGCCAAATGAAACACAATCCTCATTACTATTTTATCATCAAAGAAGAGAAATGAGTTTCTGTGTAGAAATATCAGCAATACATTGCTTACATTAACAGTCAGAACAGCAGGAACAGCTTACACAGTTTTCGATTATTGCACAAAATATATATTGAAATAGATGGATTATGTACTTTTTCTCCACCATGAACACCATCAATGATGATACTCTCAGACTCTGAAAGTATCATCCTTCTCTCAGAGAAAGAAGCCTCAGTCCCAAGGATTCTCGGTGTTCACTGATGTAGATTTCAAAGGTGAAATTGTATGCCCAATTGGCAATCTATTGGCTAAAATCATGATGAAATTAAAGTACTTGAATGCTTTGTATCCATACTGGTTCATATGTGACCCGACTGAAAGGATCTGCCTACCTTACAAACAGTATTTACATGTACTGAGACAGGGACACAAGAGGAGATGGACACAAAGATTGCTTTCAGATGATCTAGAACGTACTTTTTCCTTTCCTCGACACCGTGCGTCGACCTCAACATTCAAGGCAGTGTTGGGGAAACGATGACGGCACATTCCAGGCGATCCGAGAGCAAAAATGAAACAACGGTATGTACACTTTGTCCTAAAGTCCATGTACAGATTCACAGCTGAGGGGGATATTTCTCTGAGTGCTGTAGGGATCTGAAGACTGTTAATTGAGAATGTGTGAACTGAATGTGCAAATGCGACAAAGGGGTTCGACTGTCAGTCTGCTGTGTGTGCTGAGTGTGTTGGTGTGTGTGAGTGTGTGTGTCTTATCCTCTGCGAAGCTCCCTTAGCTCTGCAGCAACTCTGCGCAACTCCGCCTCAATCTCCAGTAATTCCTGCAGACAGAAAACAAGGCTTAGCAATAGAAACTCATAAACAAACACAGAGTCCCATGTTCATCTACAGCAATGGAACTCACCTCCCCTTCATCTTCTTCGCCATCGCCCTCATCGTCATCTCTGTCGTCCCGCTCCTCCTCATCCTCTCTGACGTATTCGTCCTCATCGTCCTCGTCTTCGTCGCCCTCTTCGTACCTCTCCCTCTCAAACTGCCTCGTGGCCTCGTCGCTCGCTTTCTCCATCACCCTCTTCTGCTGTGGCTCCTTCACCTCCATCGCCACCTCTTCCTTCTTCTCGACTCCGCTCTCTGCTTTCTTCTCCGGCTCCTTCTCTCCTCCTCCCTCTTTCTCTACACTCTCTGTCTTCGCCGTCCCCTTGTCTCCGGCATCCTCTTCCCTCTGCTCCTGTGCTCCGTGCTCCTTCTCCTCCTCCTCTTCCTCCTCCTGCACCCGTTTCATCTTCCTCAAGAGTTCGTCCAGCTCCTCCTGCTTCTCCTTCCTCTCCCTCTCCTGCTCCGGCTTGCTCTTGCTGTCCTGCTCTTGAAGCAGTGCCTTCAGCTCCCTCTCAACCTTCTCCTTCTCCACCATCAGCTCCACCTCGTTCTTCCGCCGCTCCTCACTCCTCTTCTTCTCCAGGTCTTCCTCCTTTGCTTTTTCCTTCTCTACACTCTCCTTTTTCTTCTTCTTCTCCTCCTCCTCGTCCTCTGAGGCTTTCTCGAGCTCCCTCTCCTTCGCCGCCTCGTAGCGTTTCTTCTTCAGCTCCTTCAGCAGTTCTTTGAGCTCCTCGTCATTCCTTTCCTCTTTCCCTTTCTTGGTGATCTCCTCGGCCAACAGCTCCTCCAGCTCCTTGGCTCTTTCCTCCTCCTCAGCCCTCCCTCTGTCCTCAGTTCGCGGCTCCTCCATCTTCTCCTTGGTTTTGTCTCCCTCCGTCTCCTGCTTTGTCCCATCTTCCCTCTTCTGCTCTGTCACTGTCTCAGAGTTGTTCACCTCTTCCTCCTCCTTCTCCTCCTTGTCCCTCTGCTCGAATTCACTCTCATCGTCTGCCAGGTTGTACTCGTATCGCTCCCTCTCCCTTTCGTACTGCCTCTCCCTTTCTCTCTCTGCAAGGAGTCAGAAATACACAACGATATGCTTTGTGTGTGTGCATGAGCATATGTGGGCTTTTGTGCAAAAAGGTCACTTCTGTTGGATGACGGACCTTCAAAAAGTCAACATTTTAGGAATAGAGAAAAACCGGGTCGTGTTTTTGAACAAACACTGTCATTCATGTGCATTTGTTAGAATAATCTTGTCTTTAAATGGGTTTCCGACAGTTTCAGGCCAGGGAACCTACTCAGAACATATAGGATCACCTTCATTTGCAATCAGTTGCAAGTGTGGCAATCATCAATTTGTACTTCAGGGCTGCTATTGTGGTTGCTCCTGTTTTTAGGCGCCAATTGTATTTCAAGCAAAAGTTGCACAAAAAGCACAAAAATTTGAGTTAAAATGTGTGTTTACCATTATCAGCCAGCTCCTGCAGCTCCCTGAGCAGACCCTGATGTCTTTGCCCTTCATCAAGTTCCTCTGCACAGAAAATACAAAAGACACAAGATCACTTAAGGACAGCAATACATTGTTAACACTGTGTAACATGTGTATCATACACCAAATGAATATATCAACATACCATAACAAATTAGAGGAAGGTAAAGCACATAAGTTACATTAATGTAATCTGCAGTAAGTATATGGTAAAGCAAAAAGCAAAAGGATCTTATGGTACATGGCTTGCAAAAAAAAAATGACCCCATCCTCTGTTCTCAACCACTGTCTCCACTGTCCCATACACGTTAAACTGGATTTATACTGGCATACTCTGAGACGTAATTGGGTACTGATGAACAGAGGTGATGTCACATTACCTGTTAGCTGTGTCTCACAGTCATGGCGGGGTCCATCACCATTCAGTGTCTCCTGAATAATACATTCAACCTTGGGGAACAAGACAAAGAAACACATAGTATATATAGATGCATCTTCATTTGGTTGAGAAACTGCAAAATAAAATGTATATGAAGATGCATATTAAGCTGAGTGTGAAGTGAAAAAAAGGACTTGTTTCTGACCTTGGCATTATTTAGGGGCAAGGATACTGGCCGGCATCCCACTGGGACACAAAATGTAGAGAGAGGCAGAGACACAGAGATGGAAACAGAGGGTGAGAGGGAGAATGTGAGGAGGCAAAAATCAATAAATTTGCATTTCTGCAGCAGCTCCACATGCATCAAACTATCCTAACGACTTTAAATAAGCACTGCGGATAAACCAGTTTGCTTACTTGGTAATGGTTTAAACCAGGCATGGGTGGAACGGTTGCTTCATTAAGGTAAGCACAGTTACGTTGGTTAAGCGACACAGGAAAGAAGCTTAAATCTCTCTCTTGCTCACTCTCTCTGCAGCAGCAGATATTCCCAAAGGCTTTACCTCTTAGATAGTTTCCCACCAGGGCTAAATCAGTCACCCAATCCCTGCCTGCCAGCGGATCACTAAAGGCACACTAAGAGCCATTGGTGTCTTCACTGAGATACACAGCAGCATGAGCATGAAAATGGTTTACATTCATCACAGCATGTCAACCTTAACTGCTTTATAAACTTATAACAACCCGAGCATTGTCATATATTTTGGTCAGTTTTGAAAGGCTTACGCATTTCAATTTTACAAAAAATTCCCATCAAACTGGATTAAGCAAATATAACTTAAACTTAAGTGTTTCTACTTGAAAAATTGCACTAAATGAACTATTTCTGTTAGTAAAACTTACTGAAACGGGGCTTAACTGAATGGAATGAATGGATTTGAATGTGCTCATAATGCTAATGTGTTTCATATTTGTTCCTTCAAAAAAATGACATTAAAGAATATGTTAAATGATTTCATTTTGTCTGGTTCAGTCTACTATATATTAAACCAGGCAAATGTGAAGGTTTGATATCTTGAAATTGTTTTTATTTTAACATCAGCTTAATCATTTTTCTTCACAATTAAGGAGGTCAATTTTCATTTTTTGTGTGTGTACTATATGACGTAATAATTGACCAATACTGCCTCAAACTATGATTGATAAACCTCTCTAGCTTGGATATTGCAGATACAGAAGGGAACACAACAGTTGCATCTTAAGTGCTTGCTCCATTGTTTGGCACCCACTCACAGCAGACACCAGCTGTACATTTTAAACTCTGTGGTCTGCTTCAACACGCCGCCAGACCAGCACAGATCAAGGATCAATAGGCCTAACTGACACCTTGGCCACTGATGAACCTCACAAACACGTGAGTACAGCTTTGCCCTGTAATACTCTGCATGCCCCTCTGACAGTCTGTGTGTGTGTGTGTGTGTGTGTGTGTGTGTGTGTGTGTGTGTGTTGACTGCTGTTACTGTCCCTCTAAGCTGGGACACCCCGGCCCTAACACTGTGTTCTGGCACTGTTTTTATATTGGCTTGCCCTGCCTCCACCCTGTGAGGCCACACGGTCATCCAAACTCCACATTAGACAACACAGACAACATCATTAGTCAAAGGGCTGCGGAACATGAAATGTGGGTGATTAAAGGGACCACAGCCTCTTAGGAAATACAGAGACCCACCTCTACTTCATATGACTACATTCCCCTAATAATAATATACTCAATTTCTGGATGTGGTGTGATATTTACAGTATCCTTCTGAAATGTGTTGTTGTATCTACTGTTTCTTTTTCATAGCCGAGACATTGTGCTGTCTGCACCTAACAAGCTGAATAAAATCGACACCGCCAATCAACTCCATCGGAACAGGGTGCTCCATCAGCGTAATATGAAGCCTATACAGCCTTTGCATACGCACTGCACCGCGCGTAACACCGCGGTAACCAAGAAACCCTCTTTTCACACACATCCCCCTCTTGGCTTGCGTTTGTCACAGCAAATCAAAAACACGGTACTTGTAAAACAAATGACCGCGAATTTCACAGCAACTTGCGCAGCACTCGGCTCACACCAGCCTTCGCCTCGGCACGGTGCGCACATGTGCGCCGTTCCGTTCACCTGTGTGTTGCTTTAATCCGCATTTACCAAGAGGGTTGAGGTCAATAGTTAGATATAGTACGATACTTGCTTACATGTAAAATCTACATCAAAACAGCCCCAACAGCAACACAGAACTGCACCATCCAACATTGATAACCGAGAGAAAATCAACAATCGAGTACAGTCCACACAACATACAGTCGAAAGGGAAAGGTGGGCGCGAAAACAATTATGTAACGCCTGTGTTTATTAGTCTAAGTCTAAATAGGTTATTTCGCCATTAGGTTTCCGCGCACCTAGAATTATACTGAGGGCAATGTTTGGCTGTCACTGTCAGCGGATCAGTGGCGCGTCTGTTTATTCTAAGGCTGGCTTCGTAATATCATAATCAAAAAGGCTTCCGTGGTCAGAAAGAATAACTGCAGCTACAAATGAGCGCCATTGAGTTCATATCAACCTACTGTATGAAATATGAGGTTTGACTCCGGCGTATTGAATGAAACCGGCAACTCGAATTGTGCAGCCTACCTTTAATTCATACTGAAGCGCGCTATCATAACATTAGTCTACAGTGCCTTCATTTAACTACCGTACTGACTCCTTACCTCCGACGACAGTCCATAGAAAAACTGCAAATATAAAAATTCCCATAGGATCAGAACAGTGAGGCCCCTGCAGGAGATAACCTTGAAATAACGGTCTGGATCTTCCTCGCACACCCGCCGAGCGAGGCGGAGCCGAAGAGCGCAGTGTGCGTGTGTGTAAAAACGTGTGTGTGTGTGTGTGTGTGTGGTTGTGTAGGGTGTCAGGTGACCGAGATCAGATCAATGCCTGCATGAGCCCCATTATGGTGCCAGAAAAAAGGAGGTCGCCTTCCTGAAATCATGGCATCAATACATTTAAATTTCACCCTGTATCTGCAGGAATATGTATAATACTATAAAACAGTGGTTTCCAAAGTGGGGTCCCAGGACCACCAGGGGTCCCGTGTTGGGGTCTGATGGATGTTTATTTGGGGGTCCTTAGGATGAAAATCTTGGGAAGCCCTGAAATACCAGTAGGTGTGCAGGGTGTGAGTCTTTAGTTGCTCTACAGACATCACCAGCACCACCACTAGCTGTTGGTTAATTACTTTTGCACATCGATTATCAACACTTTGTAACAGGGGGAATGTAACACACACCTCTGAGAGCTATCAAATATGCTGCTCCATTTGCCAGCCTCCTCAAGGTCAGGACAGTACAGTTGATTATGTGTGTGTGAATGTGTGCTTTCCCACATGCAATCCATATGCAATGAACATAACATCTGGACCAGCAGTCTAAGCAGTAAGAGTGATTCAGAGTGACTCTGGTTCTGTTTATTCCTTAACAAGTTTCTCCCTATTACCTTGACAGCAGACATTCAAATTGACATTGATAATTTCATGGCATTCGACAGGACATAAAAACATACATAGTAACAGAGCGACAGAACACCTCTGCTGGGTTGAGATGGGACCCATTCTCTTCCAAACAGAGGTGAATTCACTTCACAATTGACTCAAAACGTCCGTGGAGGCTGCAATTCATTTGTTTAACGAATGTTGATGCTTAATGTTTGATTCCACAAAGAAAAATAGCTCCGTCTACATGACCGTTGCTGTGTATCAGCCGCCAGAGTTTATTAGGACAACTGGTAGGTAACGAGGCGGAGTGATACATACAGAAATGCGGTCAGCGTGCCAACACCACTGATCTATAATAGGCCACACTTTTATAATTGATCAGCAGCCAGTACCACTAGATACTGGCACCCATCAGAATGCCTCACAGCCAATCAAAATGGGAGACTGGAGCTAAATGTGGCATAATAGGAAATAAAATACAATTTCTGACTTAACCAAGGTGAGCGTGAACTGGCTCACACTTAAGATGATTTTATTTTTGTTGGGGATGGTGGTGGCATAGCACTAGGCTTCTGTGTGTGTGTGTGTGTGTGTCCTTGTGTCATCTGTTCTTGGTGGCAGGTCTGGGTGGTCGGCTGGGCTGGTTCGGTCCGATGTATTTCAGTGGAGTGTACTTTGGCTTCTCAATCACTTCTAGACCCAAATAAGGCTGCAAGGCCTGGGGGACACGCACTGTTCCTTCCTGGAGGGACAGATGGAGGAGTGGAGTGAGAAACAAAAGAAGATGCAAGACTGATCAGCATTATTAATCTCAGCAGTTCTGTTTCCATCCTACTTTCAAGCGGACTTCAATCAAACATGGGACATAACAAACACTAAGATGTCAATTAGGTGCATTTCCATCAACTGGGTTAGAACAAATCCACAGGGAGAGCCTGATTGATTGGTATTAGTTGTTATTGTTCTTTGGTGCCAACCAATGGCCATATTTCAAATATCAAAAAAACAAATGCGTTAATTAAAAACTTGGCAATACTTCAGATTCAGAGGGCTGATTAAAGTTTATTACTGTGCTTGATACTCAGGAAGTGAACAGAATGTGAACCCAATGCAAAATAAAATTACATTTAATAAAACTGTAAATAAGTAGTTGTGATTTTGTTTAAATTGTGGCTGACAAAATGCCAGGCTATCCGATGACTTGTCCCAAGAATGCATTAAATTCCCGGACTTTCCCTGTCTGTAACTTTTCAAAACTCGGTGACTTTCTAGGAATTCCCAGACTGTGGGAACCCTGATGGAAATTTCAGTGAAATGCGATGTCTCCATTCAGCAGTTCTAATACATTACAATCTGTATAAAAATACATGGGCTGAAATCTGAAGTGTGTCCATTTGCGTATGAGTACACACTCCTGATGACGTCTTACTTTAGTCTGGTGAGTCTCCAGGATAGCGATGATGGTACGGGGGATAGCACAGGCTGTCGCATTCACCTAGAGAAGGACACACACACACGTTATGAAGATGGTAAAACACTGTTAACTAAAACAGTAAGAACAAACACCAATGCTGGTCTCATCTCCAGTCTTACTGTGTGGGCGTACTGCAGACTGCCGTCCTCTCTCTCATACAGGATGTTGAGGCGTCTGCTCTGGTAGTCTGTGCAGTTGGACCCACTGGAAATCTGATGCATGGAGAAGGAGAGACGCCACGCAAAAGCACAATCAACAAATAAATACAACTGGCCCTGTGGAGCTCATTGAGTACAGTAACAGTGCCTGGGTTAAAGGAACAGTTCACCCCAAACTGAATATTCAGTCATTATCGACTCACCCCTATGACAGTTGAAACTCCAAACATACATGTGACTCAATCTCATCCTTCTCCCAAACTAGAGAAGTTAATGGGGTTATCCTTTCAAAGCTAAAAAAAATGGCATGAAATGTCCATCAAATCTCCCCAAACAGCTTGTGCAGCATAATCTAAGTGCTTTGTAGCCAAATGATTGCACTGGAGGTCCAAAAGTCCTACATTTTTGCTCACTGACAAAGCTCTGATTACATGTACTCTAGTGGAACACTCTGCTTGCTAGTGCAGAGCACACTTGTTGCTGTAAAAGACTTGGATTACGCTGTATAAGCTGTTGGGATAAATTTGATGGAGGTTTTATAATTTTTAGGAGCTATAAAAAGACTAACAGTTTGGGACACAGCTAACATGGAACTGTGGTGGCTAAGTCGCTGTGTGTTTGGCGGTCCAACAACTTTAATGAATTTTGAGCTGACAAGGGCCTGAGTAGACACTGACTTCATTTTCATTTTGAGGTGAAATATTTCTTTATGGTCATCCATTCTCACTGGACGTAGGCAATATATTGTTTAATACGTGTAGCCAGGGTGCAGTTAAACACCAAATGGAAGTACTAAAAACTATGAAATAAACCTTATTATGTATGCAGACACTGAGCTATTATTTGGCTGATGCATCAGATTTAAGGCACTTGGATGCAAATCAAAAACTTCCCACTGATCATCAGAGTATCACTTCAGTGTCTAAGAGGACTGTGAAAGCAGCCAGTCCAGGTGACAGTGACATGACGGGGCTGACCTCTCCATAGCTGTTCCTTCCAGGCATCCAGGCTTCAATGTCGTACTTCCTATAGGCCGGAGGGCCCAGCTCCTGTGTCGGCATGTCCAGGACTCTGCCAGGAAAACACACAGGTAGAAGAAGTTGAGAGGGAGTGGCTGAGAGAGTGGGTGGGTTACTATGTATTAATGAGCATGTGTGGATGTGTGTATGCCTGTACTGACCTGTAGTGGAGCTCCAGTGAGGAGAAGATCTCCTTCTGCAGAGAGACAAACTCCTCCAGGAGTTGAGAACTCTCCTCTCCTGTCTCATCTGCCGTCACCCCAAACATCTCTACCTGCATATACACAAAGTAAAATAACAAAGACACGTCTTCATTAGCATATGCACAGAGCAGGTGCATGCTATTATCAAAAAGGAGTTGGATTGGTGACTCTTGGTTAATAAAGAGCTAGTAATGCACAGCTGTAAATCTGCACATTATGTAAATATGTTCTTCATAGCTGTCATGTTATGAGATAAGGTTTTTTTTTTTTTTTATTGTTCTGTATAGTACCTCACATGAGTAGACGTATGATCTGATATAGAGAAAAATGTTAGGTCTTGATCTTGTATTTGTGCAAGAAATTTATATATTTTTTTGAGGTTGTCATGTTTTGTCATGTAATATATTGCATATCTTTTTCCATTTATTTTTCAATTTTTCCATGAGGATCATTAGAGATAATTACAGTTTCATGTGATCTACAATGTGTGTCAGCCATAAAGTTGTTTCTTATTACCTTGTTGAAGTGATGGACTCTGTAGAGCCCCCATGTCTCTCTGCCTGTGTCTGTCTCTGCTCTGTAGCATGTGCTGCTGCACACTGTCCTGCAGCAGGAGATTTCATGTCAGGTCATGTTATGTCATGTCATGCATATTTACTCCCTCATGACAATCCAGAACAGGAAGTGCTTCCTACCTGACAGGCAGGTCCTTCCAGTTCACTGCATGATCCATGAAGTAGCCTGGAGAGAGACACATTAAGTATCTACTTACCACACATTATAAAATGGATGGTGCTAGTCGTCGGTCCTTATTGGTGACCTAATTGGTCAAAGCTGTTATAAAACACCTGATTAACACACACTGTGATCACGTAACACATTGCATAACATTAACATTATACCTGAAAAATTCAACTCATCAATACCTACTTTGACTGTCTTAGAAATGTAGCTACCATGCCTATGCTGCTTGGCATTAAATTAACAATGTTGCTGATTGCATCAGAACAAATTTCATGAATAACATGCACTTTCTTTTCATACAATAGTTATTTTACCACAACTTTATAAAAGCAACTGTCATGTCTAACAAAACCTCTTAGCTCTTTTAAAATACCTGCAAACAACAACTTCTTGTGACTTATTTATTGCTTAAATTTTACATCACCATTAACCTACAGAAATACAAATTTTCAAAGTGCAACTTCCCAATGATAGTCTGGACGATAAGCACTACCTGCCACATACTTCGCTACAGAGTACCATGCTGCTTGTCATGTCATTAATAACACCTGTGTTAACCTGCTATTTCCTGTCAAAATATCTGCTGTGAAAAGGGTGTACTGACAAAAAAAAATGGAATAAATAAATTTAAATGTAAATAAATGTAATTTGATGGTTGAGTCGACATGGTTCTCATGGTCAGACCAACCGAAATGTTCAACAGTTTTTTTCAGCTGAGTCTAAAGGGTTCTCACTCAAATCAACCTTCGACAATTTTGTGAGAGAACCAACAGTCACTCCTACAATATCGATATCGAGGTATTCAGCCAAAAATACTGCGATATGATTGCATTTTTGGCTTGAGGGTTTTTTAGTTTTCATAGCTGTAATGTCTTGTGATGTCAGTGGCTTACTTTTGGCTTCATCAGAGAATGTCCTGAACTTCCAATGGTGGGAACCTTTGTTCCTAAACAATACAGTCTGCAAACCCAAGTTTTGAAAGCCAGGAATCTCAACACCTTGCCAAGTAAATGGTGAATCACTGGTATTTATCATCAACCCTGTCAACTCTATTAACTGGTTGTGGTTCTGATGTGGTGAGGAGGTGCAGTAACAGTAGTGAGCAGTGGAGTTTCACCTGCCACCCCGACCTCGCCGGTCCCAGCCAGGTTGAGGTCAGGGAAACGGGCCGAGTCCAGTGAGTAGACCTGAGACCGGTGGGCATTGGGCTGCATCCCACAGCCCTCCTGCAGGTGGAGAAACAAGGGGAGACAATAAGGGAGGTTGAGACAGTTTGAGGGTTGAAAGTGCGTGGGTCCTCAAGTAGGCACATCTGAATTTTGCTCCATTTGCACGCATATTAACACAAAAATAAAGATATTAAAAAAACAGAATTTCAGTGCTACTCTGATAATGCAAAAGCCTAAATTCTTTCATGTTTGATACTTTCAGCCCATGTATTGCGCAATCTGAAATCCCATTTCAGTGTCACGTCCAGAGGTTGAACGTGGACAAATTGCATGTGGATCGGAACAGTTAGAAGATGGAAGTAGAGAAAGTATTAAACTACATAGAGCTGCAGCCTTGCACTTAAAAGTGGAGTTGTCAAAATTCAGTGGAGTCACACAGCTGAAGACATTCAACAGCCTCAGTCTTGAACTGAACCCCAGTTCAGCTAAACTGGTGCAAATTAGAGAAACATGGCACCATTTCTCTTAACAATGATATTGAAGCTTCGGTGCAAAGATTAGCTTGTGTTTGTTATTAGACACAATTTCAGTTTCATGTATTTGATTTATTTATTTTCCTATTTCTAAGTCCAAGCGAGATTTGATACTCACAAACACGGCTCCCTTCAGCATGTCAGGCACAACCAGGGGAATAAAGCCCTGCAGAAGACGAGAGATAAAACACAGGCTTGGCTCTCCTGTGAAGTATATAAGGTGATGCTATACAATCATTTCCACAGACTTTATAGCTCAAGGTCTGCAGACACAGGCTTACCCGTCGCTGCAGTTTGTCCAGGGCGAGGTTTTGGAGAGCAGTTTGTAGTCTGGCCCCTGCCCCCCTCAGATAGTACGACCTGTGGCCCGAGACATGAGCTAGATGCCTGGGACAGAGGACAGAGGAACAAGGCAGAAAAGGATTTAAATCAACTAAGGACATAACTCACAGAAAAGCATTGCTGATTGTTTAAGTTCAAGTATCTTATTGAGGACTTGTGTATCTCAGGTAATTTTTTTTTTACAGTACACCCTTTACACAGCAGCCATTTAGACATGAAACAGCAGGTAAACACAGGTGTCACCAATGACATTAATGAAGGTTCTGTTCCATTTGGGTCCTGCTATTGTTCATGCTGGCTCACTGGAAAGACTCTGCTGCACTTAAATGGAACAGAACCTTCATTAATGTCATTAGTAACACCTGTGTTTACCTGATAGTTCTTGTCAAAATGGCTGCTGTGAAAACGGTCTGTTGAGTCTAACGGGTCCTCACTTCAACTAACCCTCAGCCATTTTTCCATAGTGCACCTTTAAACATGTTTTTGTTTTTTTACTTCCACTGCTGCGATATCTGCAGTAAAAGGGGGAGCTGGACAGGTGAAGAATGGAGAATGTGGAATATAAAGCAGAGGAATCTACCAGAGTCGTCCTCACCTCTGTCTGATCAGGCCCAGCTCCTCCCCGAGTTCTACATGGCCTTTGGGCTTGAAGTCAAACACTGGATGAGAGAAAATAAATCTGGGGATTCTTGTTTTTTTCCACAAAAAGCTTGTTCATCCAAACCAATAAACACACAGAACACACTGATCACCTGGCTTCTGCCCCACCAGCTCCACCACCCTCGCCTGGCTCTCATCTCCAACCGGCTGAGAAAGGAAAAAACAGGAGGTTTAGAGAGCGCCAGACAACACTTGTTTTAATAAATCTCTCTCAAACAGCACCAGCAGAAGTGTGTGTGTGTCCTCACCACATCAGGGTGTGACCTGTTGGGCAACCGGAGAGCTCGTCCGTAGTGTTCCTGCTCCAGCTCACTCTCTTTAGGGTACAGCTGAGTCAGTCTGGTGCGGATCTCTCGACCCTTCTGACGAGCCTGGTTGTATTCTGGAAGCTGCGTCATAAACAAGAACAGGGACACAACACACCGAGCCCGCCACGCTGTTTACTACTGACACATGTGATGCCAAGTAGGTAACTGAACAGCACTGCAAAAAAATTGCTTCTGACAAGTCAAAAGTTTAACTTACACTGGCAAGGGCTTTCTTGTCATTCTTGTCCTGTGAAGATGAGATTATGAACATGTTGATGGATGCAGCTGTATATCATTAATGCTAATTATCATAAAACAGGACTCACTCCACCAGTCACTTGTAACAGAATTATTCACATCTGAATTACTCTTTTACATTTGCTGGAAATCTATGATGTTGATGAACAGCGAAATTAGGGATTAATATTTACATTTATACCTATATCAACCTGCATTGTCCCTATTAAATGAATATAAGTTTTATTATGCAACAAAGTAAGGTGTATTATGTTTTGTGTGCCTGCCATTTGTTTTACTGAGGTGAACCATATGCCATTTCTCAGATGTTTTTCCCAAAAAAATGGGAGAAATATCCTAGATCCCAGTAGAGAAATACAGCATTTAAAGCTGTGTTATACATTTAGATATATTCAAAACAATACCACACACTGACTGGTGGTATTTTTCCCTATACTTTATATATTATTATTGTAAATTATATTACATTATTGTAAATGTGTTTTAACCTTTACTGACCACTAATGATCTCACTGAGGCACTGATTTGTTTCTTCTGCTCTTCCAGATCAGAGATGTCCCTCCTCACTGCTTGGAGCTGCTGCCACACACACACCTACAATGGACGGACACACACACACACACACAGTGAATTATGCATATATGCCGTACTGAAAAGCGAACCCCAACCAGTCACGAGGGTGCTTGACTGATGTTCGCCATGTATGTTATTTCACTGTTAAGCAAGGCCAGATAAAATAGACAGCCCTTTTAAATGGAGGTTGGAGGTTATCAAGCTAGCTGACGCTCAGCCCCCTTGACAGGTAGACAACTGGCTACTTTTAACAAGAAAAACTACATAATGTCAATGTTTCCATTTCAGAAACGCAACTGGTGTATCTTACAATTTGTCTGACATCGTCCCCTCGCAGGTCGCCCTTCCTGTTCTCCACATCAGCTATGACTTTGTCGGTCTGCTCACACACAAATGTCATGTCCAGCTCCGGCTTGTCGCTGTAGCCTTCGCGGACATGTTCATACAAGCTGCTCCGGGCTCCGTGGGAGCAGCGGTGCGGGATAAAAAGCGTTGTTCCCTGCCGTACATAGCGTCTTGTCACCGGCTTTAACGCACTCAGTGCTGTGCCTCTAACTCTTGCAGCCATGCCTATGCACGTCGCCATGTTTGTATTCTGGTTGGTGCTGCATTCAGGGCGTGTGGGAATAACCGGTGCTGTCAAACGATAAAACAGCGTGGTTCTTCTTCTTTGTGTAGTTAAACGGCACTCGCGTGGAGCTTTACCGCCACCTCCTGGATTTCGAAGGCCAGCCTCTAGCCATCTTCAGCCAATATAGATTCATCAACTTATCTGAGACAGAGGCATACTAAATTAAAGTAGAGCTGATAAAGATTTAGATTCGATCAGTAGTTCATGTGTTGTTTGTGGGTTTTTCTTCTTTCTTGTTTATATAGCTCTGCATAAGGAGAAACAATATCAATTATTCAACAATATTCTTTCTTT
>OMKZ01050630.1:0-21186 GCA_900302535.1 Neoniphon sammara | reverse complement strand
CGAAGCACATTTCACGAAGGGTAGTTTTGGGAACTTTAAGGAGGGATGATTGTGTTTTCTCCTTGTGTCTACCTGAGGATATCAGCCTCTTCTCATGTAGCCCTTTTTGAAGTGCTGAGGCTTCTTCTGGTTCAGTCTCTGGTAAAACGACTGTTATCACGAATTTGCCGCGTCAAATTTGTGTCCTTCCTTCATCCGACCATCTCTTGTTCAACTTCTGCTCAAATCATTTACGTTTACAACAACAAGCCCATGCGCCCGGGGAAACCGGTGTCTCCAGCATGCATTTCCCAGTTTGACAAAGAGAAATGACTCAATTAAAATCTATTGTTTGTGCACTATAGAGCTATTAATGTCTGATGACCTGAAAATCTCCACTGGGTTAAGTGAATGTTTGTTAAATTGGGACACAGTTCAAAGAGGGAGTCATTGCCTTTGAAGAGTGTAATTATAATAATGAACTGGCGCTCAACATTATTACTGATTAAAGATACAGCTGGCCAGTCTGATCCCACATGATCATTTTATGCAATAAAGGTGTATATTTGATTCTAATAATGAACCTTAATAACAGCTATGGCGCTTTATGAACCCTTGTAAGGAAGTTCTCTTCATGGTTTCTGTCCTCGAGGGGGGGTCAGAGGTCAGGGTCAGCGACAGAGCAGCAGCCCTGAAGTTGGCAGGAGTTTGTGATTTGCTCAAGGACACTTCAGCAGGGCAGATGATTGCCACCGCAGGGGCTTGAAAAGCGAAGGACCTCATGAAGGGCGGTCTCTCTACATGAATTTCCTCCTTGATGACATCTAAGCTTTAATCTAATATAATCTTGAACAAGGGCTCTCAAATGTTTTCAAGTGACAGTCCCCCACATAAACAACAGGAGGCCGTGGATTCAAGTCTCACTAATGCAGGAAGCACATTCATGAGGCTTGTGTGGCTTGTGAGGCTACCATAGACGAACATTTGATAAGATTACACCCCCAAGGACCCATATGATAAAAAAAAAAAAAAAATGTTGAGTTTGTGCTCAAGCATACCATTGTCTGCACTGTGCAGAGAGAGATAACAGCGGTAAAACTGAAACTTATGATTAGAACAGTCATTCTTATATATTACCTACTTTTCGGACACTATCTGGTAAATTAAATTTAAAAAACACCGGGGTCCCTGGACTCCTCTTTGAGAAGCACTGCAGTGGACCACAATGCTGCTTGTCCATCTTTATGCCATCTGATATGACATATGGCTCAACAAGATTTCAGCTTTTTCAGATTAAATAAGAGGACATTGGATTTTTTTTCCCCACAACTGTATAACCATGATCTGTATTTATTTAGATACAGAGGAAATCAGATTATAAAAGCAGGGGCAAGATGCAGAGGAAAATTGAAGAAAAGCGGAGAAATGAAATGAAAAGAAAAGGAAACAATTTCCATTGTCCCTATAAGAAAACAGCTCAGCAAATCTATCTGAATCTGAAGGTTCAGTGGAGGCTCAAACCGAGACTTATCTGTTCGATGATAGGGCTCTTCAACATACTACCTGTCTGTTTCACTTCTAATAGGTTTGCTGTGTCACATATGGCCCAAAGTAATAACCTCCTGGCAGGTAGTTAGCACTGATTGATAAAAGGCCTTTTAGAGGGCAGCGCACCCTCTTCTGGTATTTTATTGCTTTTTGCCACCGTGGTGAAGAGAGACAGTTAAAGGAGAAGAGGGAGAGAGAGAGATGACAGCAGAACCCCCTCAGCTGGGGTTTGGACACACAAAACAGCACATGGTATGTGGACAAATCAGGAATCACCACAACAGGCAAAAGCTAGTCATAAGCTTTTGCAGTGGCACTGAAAGCGAGTCGTTTTCCTGTGAGGAGTGGTGTCAATTCTGCAGAATGGCTTTTAAGTAGCCTAATGTGACCGTTAGCAAGTGTTTGACATATTCAATACACTGTCCGCAACGTTGAAATAAGAGTAAATTTAAAAGCAACAGACTCTATTGAGCATAATGAGCTTTAATGGCGCACTGTATAATTTTGGTACTAGTAAATGTCATCCAAATATTTTAATTACATCCCATGCTTAATGCAGTACAGCTTAACGGCAGTGTGCTATAACTGCAATACTATCTGCAATAAGCTGTGTTTAGAAAGCCTTATACTACGGCTACCCCCACGGCATACACACACACACACACACACACCCTTCCTTTAACAATGCCCATCTATTTTCAATATCATTTGGAATCAGATATAAAAGGCAGTGCCAGAGCAGTTTGGACAGAGCCAAAAGAGAAAGGGAATGTTACCGCTAAATCAATGGACAGGGCTTTACTGCTTCAACATATGGGAATTTGGGAGTTAAATCTTGCTTGGTTGCTGATTGAATTTTACAGCCAGAGCCTTCAGGAGAGTGCTGAATGGTAATTACCTCAATGTAGGAACAACCAGACTGGAAAGAAGTGCTAAAAAAGAGAATGAGAATGAATAGCAGCAGGCCAATCCTTGGGTGTAACCCATCTGCTTTGAAATGTGGCAAGATTAAAAAAGGACAAGGGAAGCTATAAAGGACAAAATTGCTACAGAAGATACATTGTGGCTTTGGTTCCCAGTGGAGTTTGTAGTCTTTGTAGGGTAGGAAACTAACTTTTTTGTCTACAGGTCACAATGGCTTATAAAGTCCTATAATTTTACCCAGCATCTTTTACTAATATACCAGCCAAATTACAATTGAAGAAAACAATTAGACCTCTGAATGATGTCTGAATATCTGCCTAAGTGGCTGATTGAGAAGACAAACTTGACAGCCGGTTAGAATTTATCAATATTTGCAAAGACTCCATTCTCTGGTCTATGTGACATAAATAGTAAAAGTGAGGAAGATTTGAAGAAGTTTGAAGTAATCCTCTGCAGCTAGAAGACCTTTCAGGGAAATTATGGATGACAGTGTATTATAAGCCGTAACATGATCATTTTTGCAGATATGTTTGATGCAAACACTTCAAAAGGCTCAGGTCTAAGTCATATTAATTGCTTCCTGTGTGCATGGTACCAAGTCTTAGAACATCCCATGTCTGCATCAGCTTGTGCAGATTCTTACTGTAATTTTATTCAGTATAATATCCAACAGCAATTATCTGCTTTCCTGTGAAAATGACAAGCCCATCACAGAATCACACCTCATACTGTTTATCTGCACTGTTTCCCACACCGTCAGGGGTAGAAAGGCTAAAGATGGTGGTGTTGAGGCGCTGTGGAGAAGATTTAGAGAAGATGTATAAAAGGGAAATTTGAAAAGAAAGATTTACAGATTTATCAGACTGAGTAGCCTAAGCGGGTGCTGTGGCATTACCTGAAAACTTTGAACAAGCATATCCCTCCTTGATTGAGCTGCAGACGTGGCTGGCAGCAGACTGGAAATTATATAGGTCAGGTCTTACACTGATGCTGATGAGCTCTGCGGAGACTAAGGCACTTCCACACCTTGCATTACCCGGTTCCCAGCCCCCTTTTATGCTCCAGCTTAACTTTTGGTGAAATTTCCTTCACTGCACTGCTCCCCTTCAAAGAGAAAGACAATTTACTACACGGATTTCTCTTTACTGGCAGGAAAGCAATTGTTAGCTATCCACTTACTCTCAATTGCTATGGCCTGCCACTCCAGCACTTGCTGATAGCATGTTATGCTGCCAAGTCTATTGACTCACTTTATATCCAGACAGGATATGATTGAACATGGGGTGAATGGGTGAGTGACTTGACAGAGAAGATCTATATCACACACTGACCTGCCGTCATGACATTTTTCACATGCGAGCTCCTGTCATTAGATTTCACAGAAATTAAAATGTTTGTTTCCCAGAAGAAGGAAATATTAATTTGCGTCAGTTGTCACCAGTTGGCAGCAAAGAGATGCTACATCACTTGTCAGGGATGCCACATTTACTGTGGGCTTGTTTCATTCTTTTTGGCCAATTTATTTAATGTCGCATATTGGTCTGACAACTTTGTTATTTATTCATATTATATCAGCGCCTGTCATTTCACTGCTTCGGCCTTTGTCGCAGCCGTGCTAGTGAAAGATATGCACCAGATGCAGCCATTGTAGCAGTCCCGCTTTACTGCATGTAAACTACTGATGAATTTTGGCCTTCTCCCTAAGAGGCATTGTTTGGGGGGAAAAGAAAAAAAAATCAGGTTTTGCTCTTTCAGCTGGTGGAAGTAATAACAAAAGGTTTGGTGACTTGTCAGCTGAGAGGCACTTGAGTTTTGTATTGCAATATATTGATTTGGCTCTACTGTATGACATTCAAGAAGCAATTCTCTGCAGTATTATGGCAGGATAGATGCAAAACAAATGGATAAAGGGCGGCTTCAACAACAGCTGCCACTGTAAGACAAAGGATATACACAGAATATAATATACCAAAGTGGGACAAACCTAAAACATCTACGTGACATGCCTATGTAACATTTAGAAATGTAAGTCAAATACAAAAGTTTATGAAAGATGCATAAGTCTGTGTAACAAAGAGAAGACAGCAGCGATGAAGAATCTGTTATCATACAAATACACGGATAATGAGGCTTCTCAGCCTTGCCAGCAAGGGATATGTGAATTGAGCTCAAACTGAATATTCTGAATAAAACAAAGTTACAGCGGGTCTTATCAAAGAAGTCAAGGTCTCAACGCATCATATTATGCAACTCAAGGTCCTAAAATATGGTCATACCCTTCATTTTTTGGACAACTTGCGCAGAAAGAACTGATTACCATCTCTATGATTACTCTACAATAGCACCCCATATAACGCACATCCACAGTCACAGGGAATATGAGTGGTCCCCAATCTGCAATTTTCCCATGATCCTTATCTTTATTAGCTCATTATTTTCAGCAGAGCCAGCAGTGGCTGCTGATCTGTGGCATTTATCCAGGCGAGCAGAAACAGCCAATTAGCGAGTGCTTATCTCATAGTAGATATGGAGGTGCAATAAGCATTAAATAGCATGGTAAATTTTGCAGATAGAGCTGGATTTAAATTAGGCCAAAGTTTAGGTTACTATATATACATAGTTATAACTTGGTCTTATACTAGCTAACAGAGAGACATGCCTTTTAGTCATATAGGATCAGATGTGACTGTCCTTTTTAAATTGCTCTAGAGTGAGTGCTGACATAGAGATGTATGTGCTGTAAGAGTGGGTTGAATGTAGTTACCTTGTTAAGGTTTTTAAGTAGGCCACAACCATCTTATACAATTCCTACGCTTTGCAAACCTGATGCCTACAGGCTCAAACCTATATAATATTGAAAAGATTAGTTTCAATAGCCATATTCTTTAGGGATTTCTGACAGTGCTGGCTTCAAAAACATTGATCAGTGGTTTATAAATAACACTGGGCCAGCAATTAGAGAATCACGACAACTGGGCAGGCTGGCTGGCAGCAGACTGGTTTTACAAAGGTCAAACCTTAGACTAGTGCTGACGATCTCTGCTGAGACTAACATCCCGGTCTGCACTGGTTGTGCGGAGCCAGAGGCTTGTCAGCAGCACGTCAGCAACACATGTGAGGTTACATTTTAGTTGCATTTTTGTATGCAAAGTGTGAAATAAAGCACATCGCCTGGAAATACACAAGCATCCTGGCTGAAATAAAACTGAAATCCATCTTTATATGCCTACTGGTAATTTGGAAAGTTCTTCTATTGGAAGACCAAGACCAAGTTTCTCCAACATGCATAAAAAAACACCCTCAAACAGAGGTACATACCAATTCATAAAAGTAATTATTTCTTTTACTTAAGGAATTGTTATTTCATTTTTTTTAAATAGCTCTGTATGGGGAAATGGGACTGCAAAAGCTACCACTGTAACAGGAATGTAATTAAAAATTCAGATAGACATAAAAATATAAATAGGAATGTTCACTGATCAGGCTGCGATGAATATGTATAATTGAAAGCAAAAGGACTGGAACAGAAACCATTTTTCAGAAGACGACCATGGAGAGATGGGATCATTCTCAGTTACTATCTGGTTAGTAAGCAAAACAAAGTACTTAAATGATTTAAAGCTTATGCAATGGGTTTTAAAAGGTGTGTTTACATGTGTAGGTAGAAAAAAAATAGATTTGAAGCATGGAAAGGCAGAGCAGGACAGAGAGACGGGTGTGACTGAGCTGGAGTGTGTGCCTGTGCAAAACCAGTGTCGACAGCTGCACTGATTAAAACAAGCATCTCTGTTCCGAGAGATGGACAATTAATAAAACACGGCTGAGCTGCTTCTGGTGCAGATTGAGCATAAAATACTTAGGCCCACTTCTTGCATGCCTAGCTTAAGTTTTGCTGAGATTTCCATCCTACTTTGCTTCGCTTCATAGATAAAGACAAACTTTTCTCTACTGACAGGCGAACATTTGTTAATTATCTGCTTATTGCTGCTGCCTGCATCTTCAGCTTAGCCTGTAGCACCGCCAAGCCTACTGACACGAGACATGACATGGCTGTGCAGTGTCTTGTCTGGACACAAGGGACTTTGGGGTCATTCCTCAGCTGCTGGCTGAGGCTTTGTACAGAGTCCTGTAAGGCCTGGAACTGATATAAAAACTCAGTTGCCATGGTATTATGGTCTTCTTTCTTTAGTTGCTATGTTGCTCATGTTACCAATAGAAAATAGGACTTTCATCAGGTCTTTATTGAACAATGCATACGAGAAATTTTGCCTGGCAACCATGGCAACCATCTGATGGCCTATAGACCGAATCACTGTGACGTTTCATTAACACCGACAGTGACTTCCCAGTAGAAAACTGACAGCTGGTTTTAATTATGGAGGTTTGTGAAATTTGATTATTTCTGTGGTTATTTTCAGTCATAACTGTGAGGTTCAAAGATACACAGTTAAACAAGGTGGTCTGACCAATCTGATGTTTCTGGTGTGATTATTTTATGTTCTGTGTTGCTTAGCTAACGTCTTTGATATCTGAAAAGGTCGGGTCTCCTCTCTTTTCCTCCTCCCTCAGACGCTGAATCCAAAGCTTCTCTTTGAGCAGGTTTGCTTTGTTTCAGATGGAAATCTGAAAAATCCGACCCCTTCTCTACTCTTTACCATTACCCGGCAGCCCCAAACACAACAAGATGTAACCATTTTCTCTTAACTTTAAAATATATCTCTGTTATTTTGCCCGTTTGCTCCGTGTTGTTAAAAATGTTCATGTATGTCCACGACGCAGCGGTTTTCTACCCGTAAGTTATTACACATCAAAACTTGAAAATGTGACATTAGCTGATCTGTGTGCTTTTGTTTGTCAGTGTTTAGCTTGGTTACCATTAGCAGTAGCAGGCTGTAGCTTTCTTGGCTTCACAGTAATTTACTTGATTTGACAAGACACAAACAGCTCACAAATGCACAACTATCACAAAACTAGTTTTCACATCCTTTTAAAGTTGCTAAACTTCAGTATAAATTTGGGTGGATGGCAGCACATGAAGTTGAACCCAACTGAGGTTGAGTTGAGTACATCCTTGAGCACACCTTTTTCCTCTCTGCTGCTGGCTTATTTGCTCTATTAATAAGTTGAAATCATTCAAGGCTATTTCTTTGTTCCATGAAGGTTTGATTCTGCAAACAAGATAAACACCTCCTTGACCCTGTCATACCCACTATTCAACAAAAATACCCCCACGTCAAAGCTGCTGTTGCATTTCTATTCTGTGTCATATTTGTATAAACCATGCTTGTGCACATTTAAATTCCTCTGTTAGCCCGGACAAAAGTAACTTAAGACCTCCTTTCCAAACAGTGGCATTCTACTGGAACAAAATGGGACCATTTGCAAACACATGAGCACCTTAAGTGACAAGTGACAATCCCTCAAGCAAAGATTGAATGTATGTTCCATTTTCACAAAGACAAAGTTATTCTTCAAGCTATAGAAATTGGCATTCACCTTGCTGCGTGTTTGGAATTTCGTCAGTGAGCAGGGGCAAGTGAGTTTCCTTGACATCTGTTTCTTTGAGGGATTCTCAGCCCAAACTGCCCAGAGGGCCAAAACAAATCAAACTAAACATGCACTTAATGAGTTGAATTCAGAGAGAGAAGATTGTCTAAAGCTAAATGCTCTGTCCTCCCTGGAAAACCCTGTCAAGCGTTTCAAGCCACATAGTCTGCAAAAATGCTTGAGAATCCTTAAGTGCAATACATCAACATTCAGAGGCACACTTACCAACGTAAGGTGAAGTTGCCTGATATATCTTTGGTTTATTTTTTTTAAGAACACCTAAGTGAAAAAATGCTACATTTAATACACTTTATTTAAGTATACTAAGTGTACTTGTGCAAGCATTAAAGGTTATTATACTCAATGTGCATTATTTTTGATATTTTTTTATATATATTTATATATTTAAGTTTTATATATTTATATATTTAAGTTGCAATTAAACACTTTAATATGTACTTAAGATGTGCTGAGTGCACTTTACTGTAATATTTTGGGACTCCTTAAATTGTAATATAATACACTTAAGTATATTTATATTACTATTAGTATTAGTATATTATATACATACTAATACTAATATATATTATATATGAATATATAGTATTAGTACATTATATTTTTTATGTACTTTTCAAATCATTCCTTATTTACTTAAAATCAGCTTTGAAAGTCCTCAAATCATATTTTTAATTATCTTGCTGTGTAAAAAGAAAAAATTAAATTAACAAATTTGATATATACAAAGAGCATTTATGGTCCCACTTCAGAATACTGTATTTATGTGTACTTAGAGCATACTTTTATGTAAAATTAAGGCAGTACATTAAAACACTAAATAAATACACTTATTTGTATTTAAATTTAGTACATAAGTATTAATTCGCTTTAAATGCACTGTTCTTTTAAAATATAAGTAAAATTAAGTGTATTTTATTTTTACTAGGGCAGGTGCAACCTCACTATATATTTCTATCATAGTCACAGTAAAATTTTTACAGCACAATATTAGTTGGATCTCTTCAGTCACTATCACCACAGGGGTTTGAGCCAGCAACCCTTCAAGCATTGGGTGACAGTCTTAACCTGCCGACATGGAAGACAGATCTAGCTATAAATTTTAGTGCAACTGGGTTTGAGTTTTGCACGTGTGTTGATGGCTGCAGCAATGGTGCCAGCTACTATTTGGATATGAATATATTCATTATGAGGACGAAGTGTCTCTGTGTTTGGCCTCTCAATGGCTGGCATCAGTTTGACATGTCTTATTACTGGCACATCTGGGGAACTGGCAGACATGGCACAATGCCCAATCACTGCAAACAGATTACCATAAGTAAATCTGTGAGCCAGAGTATCGCCATAACCACATACAGCATGTGGATGGGTTTATCTTCAGGGAATTAATCAATGCCCACTGAACACACAGACGAATCCACAGATACACAAAGGCACACATACACAGATGCACATTCAGTGGGCGTCATTTGTGAAACTTTAGAACACACAAATGTGATCATAAATCCCTTGTCAAAATTACCCTTTTCATTAAAAAAAGCCACCGCTCCATGGCTGAAACTTTCCCTTTGTTTTTCTGGGGTCATTTTTTTTTTCAGATATCCTTGAATAGGGCTGCTTTTAGAAGGAGGTCACATTATATCAATGGCTTTTGAAGACAGCATGAGAGAGTACTGTTTTGGACATGGATGTGAATGAGGCAAGTGTTTTCCAGATTCACCATCTGATGATACAGGAAGAACGTTTGACAATAGGTGCCCACACAGAGCCTTCATCATCCCAGTCACAAATGCAGTGAATGCTATACAGAATGGTTGAGATGAACAAAAATGCGAAAATGGGGCACTCCAATCTATTAGCACCATGTATTCATTTGATGAATAAAGTGAAAGTAAGACGTACATGTCATTTTATGGATATACATGCAGTGTATTCGCTAAGCTCCATGGAGCCATGAGGCATCAGGCATTGCCATTAGCCATCAATTCAATGCTCCCCTTTAAAGTCACTTGGCTCTGCTACATTGGATATGTTGCTTTATGTCCCGCAGCAGCAACTGGAGAACGTCCAGCATCAAGGTCTGTCGAGGTTCAATTCCCAATGACTGATGTTAGTGATTATTCAATTTTGTCAGTGGGAAAAAGGAACAAGACTTTTTAATTGTTCTACTAAAAGATGTTTTAAGATATAGCCTACAAGTAAATCTTAAAAAATGTTTAAATTCAGCTGTACTGTTTATGGTAATATGGCTGATATAAAATAAATTAGAGGTGACCCCATATAATACCAAAGTGCAACATGCAAGCTGGAAATAAGGTGTTTTGTACCAAGGTTTATGGCAGCTATCCAGCTAATTGTTATACCTTTTACCCAGATTGTGATAGTTTTACAGAACACAGAATACACTAAAACAATATTACTTATGCATAACAGGCCATGAGTTACCAGTGGAATTAGTGAAATACACTGTGGTGCTCTGTGTGTAGCAGCTAAGGTGTCACAGCAATGCACAGCTAATGTCAATGAGATGCGTTCCTCTGTGGTGGCTTCTCTTGTTTGTGTATGTTTCACATTTGAAGCAAACTTTGCTCTGGTGCTCCAGCGAGTCTCATTTCACAAAGAACACTTCACTAATTCAAACAACCTCCGTTCCTGGTGGAGGTTTTGGACAGATTCTCTATGGACCGAGCCTCTTTCAAGCCTCTTTTCATCATGTTTGATGTGCATCAAAGGGGTTGTTCTGAATTATCATGGTAGATAACTGTGCTCCTGTCACCGTGCAGAAAATCAGTATATCACAAAGCAGTATTTGATTATTACTTTAAGGAAGTGTTTTTATGAGGCTTCACAAGGCTTACAAAAAATTTACCTAAAATAATCCTTGTTAACCTCAACTTTAGGCTATCTTGCTGGTTACCACTGATATCTTGGTAGATGTTTTATTCAAGAAAAGCAGTTGCCAGTCTATGGATATAAGGAACAAAATTTCCATAACCATGGGGTTATCTTGAAGAAATGTCTAGGTAGAAGTGCCGCCTGGCCAATTATAGTGTGAGAACTATACTTCCCTGTTTTATAGGTGTTTTTGCAATAAGCAGACACATTTGGGTGCCTTCTTCTGCAGTGACTCATTTCTCTGTGGGAATGTGTGAAACAACCAGAAACAAGACCAAGTCATGACTTACCTCCCCTACCTTCTGCTCCCCTTGCACCTAAATATTCCTTCTTCTTTTGCAGTGAAAGTGATCCTATTTTGTTTGTCAAAAACTTGCAAACAAACAAGCAAACAAATAGATAGATAAATAAATACATAAATAAAATTAAATTTATTTCTTGAAATAAACTATTGTCAGGGCTATATAATGTTTCTGCAGATTTTAATGCTGGTCATGTAGGAATTTGAGCCTATTCTATTATTGCATTCATTCTAAAACACTGGGTAAAATCAGTTATGCTTAAAATGTAAAACGTAATACTGGGATTTGTGGAGAATGTAATTGTGCACCTCAAAATGAAGCTCAATTTTCATGAATTGTTTAAAATCAGGTTGTCTGGGAATGCCTATTAGCTGTAAACAAACAATGATTCAAGCTTTTTTTTCTGAATAGAAAATTAATGTCAAATCATGCCTGACAACAAAGAACCATAATTAGTTTGTCAGTGCAACAATCAGTATTATCTGACCACTGAATATGCTTTGAATTTCAGTTGTTAACCAATTAACAGTTCTTTGAGGAGTGCGTAGGAGGAATATTGCTGCGTTTATGTGACTGCGCTGTATGTGGCTGTGTGTGTGTGTTGGTGTGTGATGTGAGAATATAGCTAATACAAAAAGGAATATAATGTAAGTCATATGGACAAGGAACACAACAGAGGATTTATTTATGTAAGAGAGAAACTCGGCGTCAACACTGTTTCCCGAGGAAAGAGGACCCACAAAGAAATGAAGGAAAACAAACTCTTAATCTATAACTGAGCAGATGGCAACAGGGGTGGCTTCATTTGCATACAAATCCCCGTGGACCCTTCCTAACCTCCTTAGCTAGTGCACACTTCCAGCATAGGGGGGAATCTGCAGTGGGCATATCCTCTGAGGATTAAGCCCATGTTGAGTGGGTCCCTGGTAGCTTTGGGAAGTCCCCAGGCTGTGATTACCTGAGTTAGACACTGGAATAAGTTGCAGCTTCCACTGACCAGAGGGGATGGGAAAAAAAAATACAACTACGGCTGGACTGTCTGTTTTTGATGACAACCACCAACTACACACACACACACACACACACACACACACACACACACACACACACACACACACACACACACACACCATGCCCACATACCTTCTAGCCTTTGGCTGTTTAGACAGCAGGGTGTGTTGCAGCTCTGTAGGTCAGTTGGATGGGCCAGAATCTAATTACCTGAGAGCAGAGCTGAGTAGCTGGCAGACACTCAAATTTCTGAAATCTCAATATCTTTTTTTTGTTTTTTTGGTCCCCTTATGACACAGGACATCAATGAATGGGACAGCAGTAGTACCAAAATATATTTTAAAGACACTGGAAATAATTCAGCCAGCAGGCAAGACAAATTTGTTTTTTAAAGCTGATTTTTAAATAAAAACACCCTGTAACACTGTGACACTGTTTAAAAGAACAGGAATTGGAGATGTACCTTGCATTTATGCATTTATGAGCCCATTTTGTTGTTCGGTAGTGTGGATAATTGGTCAAACATAGACGGCAAGATGTTGTGTTGAGATATTTCAGCACGACATGGGAGGGTTTTTTATGATTTTTTTTTTCTTATCTGAAACTGAGGGTGTTCAAACTTTTTCAAGTTCTTGATCCCCAAGTTGCCTTTAATTAAGCTGCAGACCTCCATTTGAAGTGATTTCGCCTTAGAGAAACATTTTGGCTTGTGTTAAGTATTACATTGTTTGGATGTCATACTTAAACATTGGTAGATCAATATGGTGAAATTAAAACATAATGACAAAATTCTCACTCATGCATTTTTGTATCATAATTTCTGGTGTATTAAATCATAGTGAAATTTTTCTTTGTGCTGAGGACAGAAGCCTGTCAAGAACCCCCGGGGGTCCCTAGACCGCACTTTGAAAACTACTGATCTAAAAGATAAAAGGAAGGTTTTGGTGTCAGCCCTCCAAAGACCATTTGAGGCAGATACCGGTTTCACCACTGATGACACCCTCAACGGACCAGAATGCAATGCAGACACAAAACATTGCATTTTGTGTAAGCGGAGCAACTCTTAAAATATAAAATAACTCCTGGAATGCATTAGATATCACATATCAATGACATATAGCAGTGTGATCTCATTGCACATGCTTTTTTTCTCCTTAAATGAGAGGTACACTTGTGAGCGTCGCTTATATGTGTGTAAAGGATGTTATCGCTCTTGAAGAAGAGGATTAATAGCCTGTGATGTAACGAGGATGTAGTTAACTTAACATCTATTGACCATGAGAATGTATGTCGCTCCAGGCGCTGCAGCTCATGTACAGACATGTTCGACTTGGAGCGCCCAGGAAAGTGCTGCTGCAGCAAAGCCATTTACGCCAACTGAAAAAAGGGCACAGCTGCGTTCAAAAGCACGACCGATATGATCACAGCCTAAAAGTATCAAATGGTGGGATTTTCTGCAATGGCTAACAGTACTACATTATAATTTTACAAGTGGGCAGATCAGTTATGAATACATCCCATAGTCCAGCAGTGGTCCTTCCCCTCTAGCACTTCAGTATGGAGTGACAGTCCTCATGGGGTCACATTCGCGGCTGTGGAGGGTACTTCTTGATGATGGGCAGGGAATAAAAACACTGAGACGCTCTTATCACTCACCACCGGAAGCAGGAAGCAGTTGTCACCATGGTTACAGATAGGTGAATCTCTCTGAACTGCTTCCTTCTTTCCTCCTTTCTTTTTTCTTTCTTTTTGTAAAATTGTTCAGTTCTGAGTCTTATAAGCCATGCATGAATATAACTCACCTTTTGGCGAAATTTGCCATTTTCAAACCAAAATAGGTGACCTATGTGAATCGTGTAGATCCAATGAGAAAATATTGGGGCGGGGCGGGGGGACTGACTGGAGGCTGAAGGTAAAGGGAGGATGTGAAGTTCGGGGAGGTGAACCGAACACTATGCAAGAACATCAACTCTGCAGCAGCCACACACCAACACCAGCAGAAGATGAATCAGAAAGAAAAGCAGCAGTAGCAGAGCAAGTATGGCTCCCAAGCATCTGGCAGTGCCCAGCAGACCAAAAGACAGACAGCTGAAGAAGAGAAGAGGGCAAGGTTGAGACATGTGGCAAAACAGCGAAAGCGGGCCATGGAGACACTGGTCCAGGCAAAGAAGAAAAATGAGACCCCTCTAACCCCTGCCCCTTCCCACCCATATTCAAAGTAATGACAAAGTAATGTTAGCAAGATGACAAAGTAACGTTAGCAATTTGAATTGCTAACGTTACTTTGCCAAATATTATTGTTGATTTGAATTATTAACTTGAATATTGTACCCAGATTTGAGTTAATAACATCACTCAAGATCTCTCTGTTATATCTGATGCTTTCAATGAGCATTTTTCCTCCATAGGTAGTTCTTACATGTTTGACCCACCTAATAATAGTTCTAATTGCCTCAGTTCTTTATCTTTTAGAAAAAGTATTACCTGTCAAATTTAAACTTGTTATCAAGTTCAAGGAAGATTGTGGTCCTGGACCAGATGGTCCTGAGGCTAAGCTTATTATAGCTGCTCATGTTTTGATGTATCCACTTGCTGACCTATTTAATCTGTCTTTATCTACTTGTGCACTCCCAGCCATGTGGAAATGTGCCAGAGTTACTCCATTTCATAAAGGAGGCCACATGCCCTTAATAACTATCAACCAATTTCCATTATCGACATATAACATTTTTGAAAAGCTTATACTTAATCAATTATCTCACTGTATTGTTGATTTCAATATTCGTTCTACATTTCAGTCTGCTTTCAGACCTGTATGAAGTTCACTAATGATGTGTTTTCAGCTTCTGACAATTGTAAACAAACCTACTGGTGCCATTTTTTAAGATCTGTCTAAGGCTTTTGACATTGTTTATTACTACCTACTCCTTGACAAACTATGCTATTGGTGTTTCTCATTATGCTCTGCTTTGGTTTAATTCAAGTCTTCACAATAGTCAGTGTGTCAGTGTCTTGGATCTCTGGATTGACACTAGTCTTAGTGTGCTATATTGTTTCATAAATGGTTTCACCTGTCGAAAGTGAGAAAAGGATTTGTTACAGAATCATTGTTACACATATTTGATTGTTAATATTGTTTATCTGAACATTTCTGAAACACATCAGTCCCTTAATATTGTTTACAGTACTCTGGAGATTTATTTTAAGGTCCTTATCGAACTCATCACTGTGTCACCATGCATGAGACTAAATTGTAACAACTCAATTCCAGAAGACACTTTCAATGGCTCCAATGTTCTTTGAAATATGTTCATTCGATCAAACAATACTTAGTGCCATGCAGATCATCATAATCACCTAGACATCATCACCAACTTTTCTTTTTTGTCCCTAAAATTTATATATATTAAAAAGGGTAGACATGCCTTTAAAGTTTAAAGGAACAATCTGCTCATCTCTATTAGAAAAAGCACTTTGCTACATCTCTTTAAGACATTATTATCTGTGCATTAAACATACTGTTTTGTTTGTTTTGCATTTCTGCTTTATTCATATTGATACTTGTACATTATATACAGACCACTATATATTATATCAATACCACCATCGCAATCATTTGATACATATTCATATTTTGATACATATTTGTATACATTATGCATATGTATATTATACTACAGTATATTTATTTCGCTCATAATTAATTTATTATATGGCTTCTAATTTTCCTTTATTGGCTTCATATTTATTATTTTGCAAGGCATAAGATTTGCTGCTGTGTCACCCTGAATTTCTCCTTTGGGGGATGAATAAAGACAACTCTAACTCTTATCTGCTGACTCAAAATTCAAAATGTTACTTTATTGCATTATTAGGTTGATGCCACCTGATATTTTATCTTAGTACCTGTAATCTGTGAATTGATAATAAAGTTGAATCTGATCCTGAATCTAATGTTACTTTAATGCTGGAATATATTCGACATCGATGCACACTTGCTTTCGGAGGGTTTTACAGTCCACTTTCACTCCCTGTTAGTTGGATTGAGACATCCTAGAACTTGGCAAATCTTCCATGTGAATGCACAAAGTGAAAGCGGCGTGGATAGGGTGATGGTGTAGTGGGTGGATTGAGATTGAGCCACTCTCTCCTCTTCTCCATGAGCTACCACCACATGTGCACCGCTGCTCTGCTCCCTTCAGTTAATGTAGGTTATGCGGGCACCATATAACTGACACACCACACTTCCCATTACATCCACTCACTAAGCTGCTGATACCACAGACTGTCCATATCCAATCTTTAGTCTTTGTTACTGCCAACTTTATGCAATCAATGATCGCATTAATTTGGACCTCAGCATGTTTCCCTTTTCGTCATATCCAACACAAGAAAGGCTGGAACAAATATTAATGTATCAGACGTGCGATGACTAACGGTGCATTTTTTTTTTCTTTTAGGCCAAGAATTCTTCCACCCCGCTAGCAACAAGCTAGTTTTGCTGTTGCTTCAGCGTTTAAAGTGGCATTTTCTATTCATAGTGTGGAATGCATTCATCACACCAGACAACATCAGTGATGGAGGAGGCTGGTATCTGCCACGCGTTAAAACCTCTTCATTCAGTGAGCTTGGGATTGTGAGGTTCTCTCTGGGTGGAGTGCATTTCTGAGATATCAAAGATTTAACATTTAATTTGCTATGTACTTTCATTCATTTTAAATATTCAACCCAAAATGTTCATTTTAAATGAATAACACAACAAGCACAAAGAAAGATTCATGGATATGTGGATAACTAAAATATCAAAAAGATCCTTTGAATTCCTAACTAGACAAAAAAAAACAAAAAACACTTAAGATCAATATCTGATCTGAGTGGTCTGACTCAGTTGTATTTTCTGATGCAGTCTTAGTATGGAAGTCCAATGGGGCAAAAAACATCTTGCAAAATACAAAAAAATACAGCGATTCATTGCCTCTTACCACGGTCTAAAAATGTACATTGAAGCAACACTTTCACCCATCTTCAAGCACTTCAGCCAGTGATGTTCCTCATATTTGCATTTCATGGTAAGTAAGCACCTATGCATATTTTGGAGCATGTTAAAACTCTGGTATATTATTGAACAAGTGGTTAGTGATTAAAGCCGTAAGTTATATGGAATGCCAATGGTGCACGCTAGGTAAAGAAATGCAATATCACTGGTTGAAGTGCTTGTAGATGTGCTAACATGGGCAGAAGTGCTGCTTCAACATGGATATTTATACCCTGTTCTGGTAATAAATGGCTGCATTGACCTTTATTTTGTGGTTTATACCCCATCGGCCTTCCATAGTTTTAGTAGCGTTTCAAAACACCTATGAATGTGGTTTAAATCTGAAAAAGGTTCAATTTCCCTTTTCCTGTTCTAATATTACCTGTAACAGGCAAAAACTGGCTGTAATGGTGCTTGACCCCAATACTCTTAATTTCAGCATATCAACTGAGTGTGCTTTTAATTATTTAGTCTCCAATGCTGGCTGAGGTCTGACTCAGAAATAGTTGCTACTGTGCCAGTAACAGCACTCTCTGAGTATGAAGTTGAAAAATAGGCTTCTCTTTTAAGCCTCTAATGGCTGCTGTGATGAATCTCACAGTCTTCACTTACTGTGTTGCTTGAAAATGAGACAGCGAGACCTTAATTCTGTGGAGGGAAAATTATTCCGAAATGACGTGTTGCATAAAATGATGCATGGTGTTTTTAAGGAAGCTGCGGCCGCTTTAGTTCATTTTAGTGGGAAAAAAAGGGAGAAAAGGGAGGGAGCGTATGTGTATGTGTGTGTATGTGGGGGAAGGGCGGTTGCATTTGAGTTATTGGCTTGCTCTATATTGATATGCCCAAGTTTAAACAACTGACTAACACCCCTTGGCTCAGCAAAATCCTTTATGCTTTGATCCTTTGTCTTTCTTCATATCCACTGGTGCGTGTAGACGTCCATTCAGTCCACAGAGAGCACTTTGTCATGGACAGAAGAAAAAAGGGAATTACTACAAGGCAGATCAACAACCACAAGGTTGCTGGTTCCCAACCTATACTGCAGATTTGAGGTGGAAACTGGGGGGTGCTTAGCATTAAGTGTTGTGGGGAACATATTACAAAGAAACACATTGCAGATTACTTTTTTGTGTTAATTAGTAATGTAACGTGTCAGTTTTTCAATTCAAGTAATCAAGTATATTGTTGCTTTTTAGCAAGCCCTTTGTTTGCACCAAAACAAATTAAAATAAAATCCCCATTTACTTTTCCTGCATGTCAGCTGCAGAAATTTACTGCAGAATGTGTTTAGCTCAGTCCACAAACACTATCGTGTTGAAGACAGCATGAACAACATGGTAGTAATCAAACTATTTTGAATTTGTGGGTCTATCTGTTATTAGTGTTATCACTCTGTAGACTTAATTATTGGCCGTAAATGGCTATCCAATATACTGACTATTTTGTTAAGACATAAGTAGTAAGAATAATCCACAATCACAAGGCATCACATCATGATGTTCTTTTGTTCAGTAAAAACTAAACTACTAAACTGCTCTACTTTTGTTACTTTTCTCAATAGATAAAACTATAAAGAGATACCAGCGCTATAATGTAATGCTATAACTTAACGAGTTACTTCTAATAACAGTAATGCTGTCATGTAACATTCCCCAACACTGCTGTTCATTCTACAGTTCATATCATCCTTGTCATGGATGTCCTATGTCTTGTCCTGGGGCAAGGTACAGGACCTCAAAACTGCTGCAGGCAGCATGAGGAAACACCTGTGTGTAAAGATGTACATGTGTCTAGGGGACTGTACAGAATGACAGCTTCCAGTAATGGCATAAACTGGCCAGTGAGGTAAATACATTTATAGGGCTTGATTTTGGCTTAAGCGCAGTGGTGCTTAAGTTGGTTTTCATGAGCGCTGCTCTTCACAGATTCCGACCCTGGAGGCACACGCTGGGATATATGGCCTTCTGTAATGTGTGCCTTTGAGGTGATTAATATGCAAATCGCAGCATGCCCACCATTTGTCCATTCGTGTGCTCTTTTGCTTATGCACCCAAAACCCTGCAGTATATGTTTCACTCTCCCATCAGTTCCCTGATGTCAACCAAGAAAAGTGCATACTAATAAACACTAAGGCATAAAATGGGATTTAAATTGTTTAGTCATAAAGCCTTTAAGTGCTAACTGGTGTCATTAAAATTACCTAGATTAAAAAAAAAAGAAAGAAAAAAAACAATCATAATCACCTCAGTCCATTAAATCCTTAATTGAAAGCACTTTTACGCATGGACTGCCTCCTCTCTCGACTTATTTGTCTGACCCACACTCATACGCAGCTTCATCTCACACACAAGTCAAATGAATTTTTAAGGGATAATCAAAACAGAAAGCGGTAGCAGGGGGTGCATGGAGAGTGCCAAAAACCATTTAAATATGCTGAGTTTGACAGACACCTGGTGTATCCAGTGTTTGGATCACTGAGGTGTTCTGCCTTTTGAATGCTGATTTCCACAGACGGATCACATGGCACTTGTCTTAGAGGGATTTGAAACACCAAAGCATATGTTTAAGGTGTTAAATTAAATCTAGGTGTTGTTTGACATAGACAATAATACGAGTTATTACCTTCACATGTAAGTGCATACGCTGGATTGCTGATGTTTAAGCACTAAATAAACAATTATCTGTTTTTCAGGGTCAAAAATCAATGGATGAGCATCAATGGATGTTTTGCAGTGTTGTACTTTAGGTTGTCTCTACATAGTCACATTGATTTGATAGCCACGCCTGCTGACCCCTCCCCCTCCCTCTCCACCGCTGCTCTCTCCGCCCATTGCATTGCAATTTTCAAACTAATGGGGCAGGCAGAGCAGAACTGAACGTGGGAGAGTCATCATGCTTTGAGTGAGTTGAAAAAGTAAGGTGGTAACTTGGTCAAGGCGCAGGCCCACTTTGCTGCTCTGCAGTATGATTGAGTCATGGGTCCCTCTTGACCAATGGGAAAACCACTTTTAGGAGAGGAGGTTGGTGTTACAGATCAATTTCACATTTATGGAGTGGGGTAGTATTGTTTACGATTTCGATAGAGGAAGGCTGTTGGAGATGACCCTTTGAGGCATACTTGTGCAGAGTATTGCTCCAGTGGTGTTTAGTGGCCTGGAAATGGCATAGAAATCCTTATTTGTGTCTGATCTGCTGCTAAATAGCAAGATTTTATATATTCTGATGTGAGTCTAATGATGCCATTCACAATATTTGGAAGCGAACAGATGATGGATGGCTGTGAGATGCTGACCTGCTTTCTTATCTCTTTCTGAAGTGTCGTGGTGGCCATGAAAGCAAGTGCAGATACCTGCACAAGTGGCAGGACAGGGCTTTATGCAAATTTCCAGGCACATGTCAATTTTGACTATATCAAAGAACAAATTCAAGTAAGAAAAAAATGGAGGAATACCAACATGTTTGTGGAAATGTTCCACTCTACGAATGATGAGTGAGACCCACTGACTATAGGCATGTGAGCATCGGGGCACTGAGCACACAGATGTGTAGAAATAGGAGAAGACATTTCATGAACATTCAGTTGGTATGCCATGCAGATGTGAGCGCATGTGTTTGTGCAAAATGTCATTTCAATGAGCAGTGCAGCTGGAAAGTGGTTTGTCACTGCTTGCAGCAGGAACTCATCCTCTGATACAAAACTTCTTCCTTCTTATGATGTGTTTTTTTTAAGAAGTAAAAATACGGAATAACCTTAATTAGCTCAGACATTTTATTACATTTTTTTCCAATGAAAGTCCCAAGGGTATGTTGCCAATTTTACCTATGTGTACTATCCTAAATAAAACTGACTTAAAAGTGCACAGTATTTAATAGCAGTACCTCAGTATTACGACATGAAAAGCAAATGTGGAGGAAAAGAAGGCAAGA
>OMKZ01050627.1:0-11216 GCA_900302535.1 Neoniphon sammara | reverse complement strand
AACTGTGTCTCCACAATCCATCCATCTCTGTCTCCTTCCATTGTGATTTTTTTTTCTTTTCACCAATCTCTCTCTCTCTCTCTCTCCCTCTCTCCCTCTCTCTCTCTCTCTCTCTCTCTCAGTGTTGACAGCTTGCCGTGGTTTTCTCTGACGGATGGATGGACAATTAGATCAGGCCCCTTTTCACTTGCCCCCCTATAATCAGATCAAAACCAGCTGGACTCACACACACACACACACATATTAGCTCACTCATCCCCCCATCCCAGCACACACACACATACACGCACACAAACAAGATCAATGCATTTCCTGACCTCCTCCGCCTGTTGAAGATCAGCCTGAGCCCCTCAGTACAGCAACACTAAGTGTCTGTGTCCTGTACACTGAGCTGTGGACAAACAAGATTTTCCAGGACTTATCAGGCGGCAGAGGAAGCTTCTGAGAAAAATCCGGACGGAATTTTCACCTCAACTTTGAACGAAATGTGTGTGGGACGGCCCCGGAGGTCTGGATACACCCTTGGGCAGTGCAGCGATCCACATTAGTCCCCTTCATCTTCCCTCTCTCCCTCCCGCCTTTTTTCCAGTACATCTCTATCTCTGGTGAGATCATCCCCGACCGGGTGTCCCACTTAATACTTATTACTCATCGAAAGCCTCTCCGCCTCGTCTCTGGCCACCCAAATGGCTTCTCCCAAAACGCGGCTTCGTCAGAGAAGCGGCCCGAGTGCGAGGATTTTATCTTTAGGAGATCCGACACAAACTTTAAGCACCTGCATGTACTTCTCAGCCACGAGCCTCAACATTGTCTGTGTGTGTGTGTGTGTGTGTGTTGTCTCTGTCTTCTGTCTCCCACTCAGTGGATGTAACACTTTCCATCAGAAGAAACAGGAATGATTCTTCCCCTCTTTGTCACTCTGTTTCCCTCTCTCTCCCTCACTGTTGGTTTCTGTTACCTGGGGCTTCTGCTTGTACACCCTGACAGCTACATGATGCTTCTGTTGGGCACGTCTCACACACACACACACACACACACACACACACACACAAAGAGTCCAACCAACCCACTCTAAAAGCAGTCTTGGTTTGGCACATTGCGTTGTTCTGAGGGCTGCTAAGAGCTTGGCTTCATGCCTTATTCATCCCTCAGGCCTATTCTTTCCACCAGCGTAGAAGGAATTAGGAGAGAGAAAAGCTCTCCAGCGCATTACACACCACTCGCCAACGGAATGGAGGTCAACCTGACAACTCTTGAGAAACCAAAAAAACTTCTTCTCTTCTCTTCTCTTCTCATTTCTCTGTCCAAGCCGATCCAAGGCCGTGTAAATTCTCTGCAAACAGGTTTGAATCTAAGATCGCTCAGTTGTAATCAACCTGAAAGGCAAAGGGGAATCTAGCTCAGCACTCCTGCTCTGATAAACACACCTTGTTGCTACTGTTTGTAATAAGTGACAACAGGGAGCCCACTATACTCACGGCTGTGCAGTTAGTGTAAGTAATCTTGCTTCTTGTCCCTTGTTGTACAGCCTTGTACTCCATGTCCATTGTCTGTGTACACTTAGCTTATGAGGTTTTTTTTTGTGTGTGTGTGTGTGTGTGTGTGTGTGTGTGTGTGTGTGTGTAAGACAGTATGCAGCTGTTCATGTTTATTTTTTTACAATTTTTTTCCCTCCAGTTAAAGTGGAAGTACAATGTAACCCCATATGGAAATCCAAAATATGAACATGTTCTAATATATAAAAGGGTCTTATATGAACCAAACATATATACCCTCTATGAATATGGTGATATATATAGCCCATATACAGTATGCTGAACATAAATGTGTAACCTATGTACATATATATGGTCATATATGTGTATGTACAACTGCTCAACATATGACAGTGGTGGCTGGTCACTCAAAAAATTGGGGAAAACACATGTAATATATGTAATATATGTAATATATACAAAAATTCATCTCATGTATGGGTATTTAAAAGTGGACATATACAGTGTGCCATATATGGAAATCCCTATGTGTGCACGTTACATCTCAATATGTATCTATTACATAACATATGGGGCATGTTGACACAACAATGATGAAACAAGTGTGTCTCCATATGGAGTTGTTTTGCAGCTTGACTCTATTCACCTGCAGTGAAATACTCACTGTAATATTCAGTTCGTTCAGCACATATATTATATAGTATTTTGTTTGTTTTTTGTTGTTATTGTTGTTTTTTTGTGTGTATTTCATAGTATATCCTGTAAGCGTTTTGTGGCTTAGATGGTGTATGTGGCCTACTATGCAATAGCTCCCATCAAATGAAATGCAGGGCACACAGCGGGAGTCTGTGACACAATTTTGTGGAACTTGTTTAGATCTGTTTTGCCGTTTCTCGGGGCACGCTGGTGCATGATGCATCAAAATGCAAAATAACTAAAATGATTTCAATGACTGCAACAGTAAACTCTAGAGTGTACATAGCCCACAGTGTTAAGCTAATGAGTTCACTTTTAGAGCATGCCTTAAATATTTATGGCTGTAGCATTTAAATAAAGATGAATCAAGGCATTACAAGTATATTGCGTGAAGACTTTTTTTTTAAGAAGGGGGTGTGACTGTGCAGAAGGGAAGACTAGACATAAAGAGAAGCCCAAGACCTGTCCGAAGCTCATTTGTCCTGATTGGATTCCACTTAATCTCACACTTTGAACTTGACCCCAGGGTGGTCAGTGGGCTTACTAACCTGACGCTGTGCTCCTCAGCAGGTGTAAGGAGACAGAGAGCTGGCCAAAGGGAAGACGAGAGAGGAGGAAAGAGGGATGGCAGCGGAGGAGAAGCCGGGCGTGAAGAGCAGCAGCTCCATCGTCCCCTGCTTCCTGTTTGTGGAGGTGAGTCAGCAGATTCTTCAGCTCTGATTGGGTGAAAGACGAATGTACAAATGTTGATTAACTCTAAAAAAGCTGTAGTTGAAGTGGATCATCCTCTCTCTACCTTTTACCACAGCGCTATATTGTGAGATCGGGATAAAAACAAGCATTCAAGGGATGGTAAACTAAAATATGTATTTTTTTTAATCATAATGTTTTATATTGTGATCACTGGGTGCAGAAAAACATCATGAAACGATGAGAATCTGAAGTTCTCTCTATAATGAGGCATATCAGTTGATTTCTTTCTGAGTCAAACCAGCGGTTTTGCTGGGGATCAAGTTACTTTCACATGTGAGAGCGGAGCGATCCAATCAGAACACACCTGTTTTTATACCTCCTGCACCCGTTTAATTGACTCTTCAGCTGCGCCTGCTATCCTCCACTAGGCTCAACAAACAGTAGCTGTTAGCTTGTTAGCACGGCACACCAATTTTGTTCCGGGATATAAAGCCACCATTTACTTGAGGAGCTGACAGCTAGCAAAACGCTTCCATCTAATATGGAGATTTAGCTAGCGATGGCATCAGTTGTGAACTTTCTCACATCAGCTGCACCACTACAAGCCTCCAAAGAATATGTTTTTAGCCAGCGAGCTCTACAGCAACGTTAGCTAGAAAAACATCTGCTAACATAGTCGCAGTGCTAGTACGAGCCGAAGCTATTTTGTTTCCTACATACAGGATATTTTCACTTTGCTGGGCGGTTGGTTTGTGTTACCAGAGTCCAGATAATATTGTTACCCTACAAGATGATCTAAAGCCCACCCAGATTTGCTGGAATGTGTTACTGTAGAAAATGCAGACCGTAAAACTCCATTTTATTACAGTTAGCGACTTCTCGGAACTCTCAAATCTTTGTGGATGATGAAGATAGTACTCGAGAATAATAAGAAAATCATTTGTAACTGCATTTACCATCCCTTTAAACACCCTATTCCCAGTGGTGGATAAAATTACAGTGAGTCAAATATTGTTTTGACCCATCTATAGATCTTCCATATATATGGCAAGCAGGAAAGAGCTGGGTGGTGTTTCTAGACAGGGACCTCACCAATCCTGTGCGCATCTTGATCATATCTCTGTCGCCTATTTCCTGTTTCTTGGGGCATTCACACTGACTCCTGCTTTATCTTTGCAATTGCCTGTCCTGTCAGCGGCGAAAACCTCTGAGTCTCTGAGATTTGTTCAGCACCTCACCCCACCCCGTCTCCCCTCCGCCGTGCATCCCCTCCGTAAGCTCTTATCTAACCCCACGGCTTGATGCACTCTCCTATCCTCTCATCTTTCTCCCTACAATCGAAGACTCAGTGGTAAATATTTCATGGTGAATGGTAGAGTTTGGGACAGCTCAGCAAACACGCTCTCTGTTGCTGACATTCCTGCTTCGTGTCACACATCCCCGGCCTGCTCCGGCACTAGGAGCGGTGGAGTCTTCACAAAGTGGCTACAGTTGTTCTGAGGTGTGTTTTTACGTCGTCCGGCATACGAGAGAGGTTTGTGTACTGCATGATTCATTGAGGTGCTTGTGAATGTCTCAACACAAACACAGCTGGTTTTCTACAATGGCTTTGGAGCCGTGTGCTCTACAGTTTGTGGCATAGGTCCTGCACACAGCTGCACTGGGGACACATGCAAAAATACATGCAGGCACTCACGCACACACACACACACACACACAGAGCTTCATCCCCTGGCGGCTGCGTGCCCTACATTGTTAGTGAGAGATGAGTCAGAGGGCAGTGGAAGTCTGTCAGCCTTTACCAGATAGTAACTAAGGTGGGGAGAAGCAAAAACTGGTGGGTTAATTACACTGCCAGTGATCTGATCAGACAGACCAAGCAGTCCAGAAGCTCATTTCCTTCATGTTACTGTAGCAGACCCACAGCTAATCAGATGAACCACTTAATCCATTCAGTGCAATGTTCTTTTGAAGAGTTGAAGGAGACAGGGTGTTAGTGTTGCATCATTGCATTGCAGGTGCGTTGTGATGTGATGCAGATGTTACATCATGTGGGATTTAGCAGGATTTGATTTTGCTTTTATTGACAATGCATGTGTGAATTAGACTGTATTTTCTTTCTCCTGCGTACTTCACCATGATCACGTTATCAGTGAGTCAAAGTTGTAATTATCTCCACCAGGAGATCATGAGTTTGGTCACGTGTGTCTGTCTGTCTGTCTGTGTGTCTGTGTGTCTGTCTGTCCATGGCTAATCTCTCAAACTACTGGGCCTATCAGCCTAAAATTTTTGTGCAGTTATGACTGAATGATGACGAACCTCTTGTGGTTGCAGTGACTCAAAAATTTTGAAAAGCATTTGTTCTCGTTACTTCTGCTCCCTCACTTCATTTATTGTCTAGCTCGCTGGACCATCTCTGTTCGCATACCACTGGGCCTATCAGCCTAATAGCCATTTTTTTTTCCCTCTTTTTGTGGCCGTGTTCACTTAGATCGCAGGTGAAAAAGTCTAGAACATGCGTTGCGTTTTCTGCGTGAGTTTATGAAACACACTGCTGAGGAAGAAAGTCATCAGCAGTGTGCAGAACCCAGAGCAGAGACACAGGAGAACAACACTGTACAAAGTGTCAGAGGCTGATGGACTCTGTCAACGAGTGGGGGTTAAAATAGCTTCAATAGCCTGATGCTTCACGACTGGAAAAAAATGAAGTGTAAAACAACTGTCGCTGCTTCATAACTCAGTGGACCAATTTGCTTAATCTTGTCGGGTCTTTGGACGAGGGACAAGATCAAAGCCATCATAGAAAACCCCTCTCACCCTCTCTACAACGAGTTGTGGCATAAAGCAATAACATCTATCTACTTTGTATAGACATTGTGTCCCCACATATACCTGGCAGGGATCTGATCTCTACTGAGTGTACTCATCTAGTTTGAGATGGGTCAATATGAAACTTCACAATCACGATTATCACGACCAGAATAATCAAAATTTTTGGTATTGTCATAATATTATCAATCAACTTCCCTTCAGCACTTGTATAAAGCCCAAAATATGACCAAATGTCACTACTTTTCACCCTGGATTATTGAAAAGCAAAACAAATTTGAAACACTTTGACTAACAGTCACATATTTTAACACGGTTTATAATAAAAACCAGTAATCATGCCATTCCTATTTGTAAAAAGTGAAATAACTGGATTTACATCAAGAAGTGTGGCGTTCTGGGATTGGTAGTGTTATGTTTGAAGAGTTGATATTCTGCTTTAGTTATAATTGTAGCTTGATCATCACAGTCATGGAGAAAAACATAGTTGACCAAGAATAGTCATCGCTCATCTAAAAACATTTGGCATTCTTACATTGGGCTGCACACATAGGTGTGCTGTAATTTGCCGCAACATAAATGCATTATGGACTAAGAGTGATGCTGGTGTAATTAAACTGGCCTTTAGCTGAAGACCTCAGCAAGTCTGCAGTGCCCACCTACCTGTGTGTCAGCACTGACTCAAGGGAGGCACCAGGATGAAAGACGTATGATAACCTGCCCCGCCTATGTGAGCTTGTCTGTGAAACTCTGGTCCCTTTGGTTATAATACACTGTGAAAGCTTTCCATTAGGGCTCTCTGCCATGTGCCTCCCACACACCAGCTCTCTGCTCTTGGTCAAGTCCCTCTGTAACTATACATCTGTGTGTGTGTCTGTCTGTCTGTCTGCCTGTGTGTGTGTGTGTGTGTGTGTGTGTGTGTGTGTGTGTGTGTGTGTGTGTGTGTGTGTACATGTGTGTGTGAGTGTGTCTGAGAGGCAGTTTGAGTGTATTGGGATGGAAGACCTGAGCAAGGCCAGAGAAAAGAGGCCAACAGCTGTTATCTGTAATGGAGGGCAGAGGAAAAGGATTTCTTCAGCAGAGATGTCAGCCTGAGCATGCAGATGGGAGCCAGTGAGAGAGCCGTAGTTACAGTTGTGCTAATAAAACGTTTTGATGCCACAGCACACTTAACAAAACATTCAACTCAAATTAATTAGTGATTGAAATTATTCATAAGAGGTGGGAGATTCAAAGCAGAGAAAGCGGATTATTCATTCAACCTTTATTTTACCTCGAAATGCCATTGAGGAGGTATCCTCATTTACAATGGTGTCGAGATGTAAAACAATACAAACAAAACAGCAAACAATAAAAACAGTTAAAATACAGGAAAATAAACATGATTATTGAGTAAATAATAAAAGAATTAAATACAACATACTAAATGGAATACTTGCTAGTAAAACACCTGAAAATAAAAACTTCAAATACAGAATAATAAATGTTATCGAGTAAGTAATAATATAAAAGAAATAAATACAATGTACTTAAGAGAATACAAAAGGAGTCAACAGCATTTACAATCAATTAAAACTAAATCTGAAATAAGGCCTTTAAACAGCTGTAGTCAAGTTTAAGGCCTTCTGTAAATTGTTCCATGTTTAAGGTGCACTGCAAGAGAATGACATTTTTCCAAGTTCAGTTCTGATCACTGGTATGTGGAGCAGCAGCCTATTCTGTAAGCCAGTACCAAGATTATGTGAATTCAGAGTTAAAAGGGATGAAATGTAGGGCGGAAGCAACTGTATTAAATTAAATATAAAGAGATGACAGACAATTTGGGAATTGGTGGGACGGAGTTGCTATCCTGCAATGGCTGATTTAATTAGTATTATTATTATTATTAGGGTGATTGCTGTCAAGCAATCACACTATTGTAATCTGACTCCTTCTTCTTCTTCTTCTTCTTATTCCGGCTGATTTTCTGCGCGAATTTCCTCCCGCAGTTTTTGAGCTATCGGCGCCAAACGAACTGTAAAACATCCGGCCCAATTCAGTGAGGTGTGCTTGTATATATTGTTGCTTTGTTTTAAAATATCATAAAATGCGCACATACTATCTCAAGCATTTGCCATATTGCTAAAGGAGGTAAGTATGCTTTTTAGCAGTCTGTTTTGCAAGGGGAAAATCAAGTAAATGCAGAGACAGGAGACATATTCTTTTAAGTTTTTTTTTTTTTTTCTGCAGGTATAAGACAGTTGACAATGGACAGAGACAGGAAAGACTGGCCAAGAGAGGGGGATGAAATGCAGTAAAGCTCCTGGGCTAGATTCAGATTCAGAACACTGAGGTTACTTGGTATGCACGTTAGACAGCTGAGCCACCAAGATGGCCCAGGACATGCCTGATGTAAATGTAGTCCTGATAAATTACACTGTATCTAGATACAATCTAGACACGAGGCACATGTTAATGACAGGTGGAAAGGGGGCCGCTGAACATGAACAGTGTTTGTGGAGCTGATCTCATTACTGATCCTATTATTGAGCTGACAGCAACATCAGAGAGGCTTCTCTCTCTCCCTTGGCTCTTTGTAGGAATGTAGTTTCCTTTGAGGAAATGAAGTTTTGGTGCAGTGACAACTTTGTATTTTCCCTGTGAAACTTTTGCAAAGCATTTCAAGACACTGGAATGATACCGCATATTTTTCTCTTTTATTTTTCTGCCATTTGCGATGTATCAAGCACCCAGAGTTCACACTACAGCTTGACTGTTAAATTATTTTCACCCTGTATCGAAAGACCTTCAATACCACAATGAGGATCATGTGGTGAAACAGAGACAGCTAAAGGAATTAATATCATATTTTCTTCTCTCTCTCTCTCTCTCTCTCTCTCTCTTTTACTAGAGGCTTAAAATGTAGTTTTTCACATTTCAAATGTGCAAATGTGATGCTGTGTGAGGTTTTAGGTGCTATATCTGATGCCATGATGTGTTACCAGGAGTAGAAATTATCACAAGCTGAAGAAGTGAAATTGGTGAAGAAGTGAAACTGGCAGTTCTTGGCATCTGTGTTGAGAAGGCAGTGTGAAACACAGCAAGGCAACAAGAAGACTTAATTGGTTTGTTTTATGTAAGGCATGCTTTGTAACAGATGCTCCTCATTAAATAACTTCTTTTTGTTTTTCAGGGCTCTGGTGCTTTCAGGTACAACCATATTCAGGTAGACTGAGCCATTTGCTCGGATTATCCTCACTAAAACCCTCTGAAGAACAAACCAGTACAAAACAAGGGATACGCGGTGTAATGCTGTTGACAGATAGGCTTAAATTAAACTATATCTGAATGAAACACGTTTTGACACGATTTGACATGATTCATAAACTCATTCAAGAGACAATATAGCGCCCCCTATTGAAACACTGCCAATCCAATAATGATATTTTTACACAGTCATTTTGTTGGATTGAATACATTTTTCACTCTCACATTCAGCAGCTTTTGATACATGGCGTGACAGAATTGACCGCTAAATGTGAATGTTACATGTAGTGTGGTGCTAAAAAAGGCTTACTCATTTATTTGATGTTTGCACATCAAATAAAAGCTCGGTGAGCTGGCAAGGCGAGAGATGGATGAATGCTGAAAACCTCTGCTTCTGGAATGGCATGAATACTTTCCAGCTTGAGATCAGAACCCAGCAGGACCTTCCCTTCTGTGTCACCCACATCTTTCCTCATGTCTGAATACAGAGGAAAAAAATATTGATTCATGATGTGATACATCATGGATCCCCATCAGAGAAACTGTCTTTTTGCTGCCCCCCCTTACAATGGGTAGTCAGAGCACTGAGTCAGAGACACAATGTTCTGTCTCCTAAAATGAAGTTACATGCTTGACAGTGGTGCTTTTTGCACTGTTGCCTCACAACAAGGAGGATTACGGTTCGTTTCCCAGGCTGTTGGTGAGTAGTTTCCACATTCTGTGTTCGCTTGGGGTTTGCATGCTCTGCATTCTTCCCAAATTCCCTCATGCAGGTCAGGAGGACAGGAGACTCTTAATTGCCCATAGGTATGAATGCAAATGAGAGAGATGACCTGTTTATTCTGCATTAGCGCTGTGAAAAACTGCTGACCTGCTGAGTGTATGCAGGGATAAGCTCAGTCCCCTGTGACCCTGAATAAACAGCTAAACAGAATGAATGAATGATTGACAGTCAGTAATAGGGATAGACCGATATATCAGCACACTATTCATATTGACCAACTTTAAAAAGCAATATCGATATAAGTCCGAAAAAGTATTATTCCTGCCAATATAATATAAATTTGCCATTTTTGTGTTAACACAACTGTCACACTAGCTACAGAATAAAACTAGCATGGTCTTTGTTCGCAAAACACTTAATTATCTTGAATTTATCTTATCTTATATTTTGTATTAGCCTGTCTGAGCCTTTTGCACTTTTGCTTCTGTATTACAATTCTTCTGGACCACAGTGGAAATACAAATTGCCTCCAGGTGTGGCTGTGATATATAATGTTGATAAGAATTTCAATCAATCAAAGAAAAATTCATATCGGCCGTCATATTGATATCGGCCTCAATAAACCATTTCGTTCCAACCCGAGGCTGCTGAGTAGGACTGTGAATATTTGTCTTACCATTGATTCAGTTTGATTCACCAGAATGACTCAACGATTTGATTCAGTACTTTCAGCCAAAATTTTATATCCATTAGTAAAGGTGCAAGGCTGTCCCCCTTTTCCTTTGAAATGTGAAAAAAGTCAGACAGCAAATACTTTTAAATGTTATATATTCTACAAGTTAGATCACCACGATGTTAGGTCTTCTTCTGAGAATCATGAATGATTTGACTGAGAGCAGTTCATTTGGATTCAGGGCAAAGTCACAGTGATTCATTCTACAGAGTGACAAAATGTATAATCTATGCATCGATGCAGTGGACGAATCACTACGCCCCTAAACTGAGCCATACGGAGTCATAGCGGTGAGAGAGAGGTTAATTTTAGAGAATTGGGCTTGTGATCAGAAGGGGCTCTGGACTGGACTGGCAACAAATCCTGTGTGGAGAAAGTGAATAAGTCACAGCCAACAGTAGAGGGCTGGGTGTCGCTGAAAATGACCATTTTTTAAAAAGTTTACCAGGATAAATAAAGGTAAACAAAGAAGTAGAGCCGACTAATCCTTGCCCTGTCACTAGGAAAGGTGTGGCGTGAATCACCCACCGTCTCTTTCCCTCTACTCCCTCCACCCTCGACATCAGTGCGCATGTGTGTTCGCCATGTGACAGTGATCTATACCAAGCGAGAAGGACCCACTCTTTTATTTAGACCCACACCTCATCAGCAGTTACCATGGAAACCAATCAGCCAGATTCATTCTCCATCTCCTCCCTTTTCTCCCTCTGACTCCTTTCATCGCCTCTGCCCTAATCACAAGTCACAACCTTTCTATCAGTGCTACCCACTCAGCCATCTTGCCTCCCCATGTCTCTTA
>OMKZ01050625.1:9438-22094 GCA_900302535.1 Neoniphon sammara | reverse complement strand
TTTCTTCATGTCTCTTAATGGCTGGAAACATTGGTGTCAGTGGAGTATGGCAAGGTGCAGCACTCAATATTTCAATATTTCAATCCACATTTTTTTTTAGCATTATTAGAGAGAAAAGATCAAACAAACTTTGTAAGAAATAAATTTGGAATTCACATCTTAAAACAAGCCACCCAAAAAAAATCAGCACTTAGAAACAATTTCCGTTCTAACTTGAAAATCAAGTGATTTCTGTCGTATTATTTTGCACTGAGCAAAGAGTAACAATCTTGTACTTTTTGAGGAAATATTATAGTGTGCTTTACAAAGTTGAAATAATAAAGATGATCAGGAAAAGTACTAAAAGTAAGGAACCATAAAATGGAGGCCAAACAATTATTAAAAGGTCATTACATAAAAGTGGTGTATAAAACTGATCTCTCTTTAAGGAGTGATTGAAATATTATCTTGTCAGTGATCAGTTATTGCTCCAGGTTGTCCCCAGAAATTAAGTGAATATCAGCAGGTTTGTAAGTTAGCTGACGATATTAGACGCTGAGACTGAAGTGAATTGATGCCCCTGGCTGAAACAAATATACTGGCCTTCTTTATCTGCAGTCTCAAGTACCTTGATTAACTCTCTGACTCACCTGTCGAGGGCTGGAGAGATGGAAGCATACAAATCATTCCAAAATTCTACAGTTACAGTGTTTCCCATTAATTACCTAGACTATGGCGGCCCACCACAGTCTGCTTTGTCAGGCCACAGTTTCATAATGAACTAAATGATTTTTTACACTTCTCATAATAACAGAAAAGATCTCTAACGTTGTGTTGTGCGCCGTTGCTTCAGCAAAGCATCCCTCACTCCTATTTGTGGCGGCCCGTCACAAATAAAACATCGCCCGCCGCAAAGTGATTTTTCTACTTTTTGGAGTTCAGCGTATCATACTTTCAACTACAGGTTGAATTTACGACTCACAGTGGGAGGTCGGAGTTGACTGTGAGTGCAGCAGCAGTAAGGAGGGAAGAAGAAGTTTGCATTAAGCATTACAAGTTAAATGCGACTGTATGTAAAGGCCACGCATTTGCCCGGCCATAGTTTCACGTGGGCGTGCAATGCACATAACCGACGACTTGCGACACCGATGTGTGCGCGCACACTCACACACACTCCAGTGTATAACCGATACTTGGGTTTACTAAATCCCCCTACCCCCCACGCCCCCCACTGCCACAGTCTCACTGTTATCCTGTGGGAAACACTGAGTTATGTTACATTCCCAGAGTTATGTTACATTCCCAGAGCTGGGTTATTAACTGAGTTACTGTAATTCAGCTACTGTCAGAAATAGGAATAGTGATATCCCACAACCCTGCCACATGCCTCGTGTAATAGAGAATCCTCTTACGTATTTGGATGTAAAATTACTGGACTGTTGATATTCTTGTAAAGAAAAATCAGCAAAGCCAAATTGGCGTAGGGTATGAAACAAGAACAAAGGCTTTGTAGAAATCTAACAAGAGAATCAGAGCTATAGAAGTAATGAGGTGTATATAATCCAGTAGATCCAAATCAAATCTTATATTGAAAGTAATATGTCTTTTAGATATGAGCACTGTTTTAATTTTGTTGATAATTTCAGTCGTTTTTTCCATCCTGTTTGCAGAATGAGGGCTTTGTTTTAAGCAACTTACAGGTCAATATGTTCTGTATTACTTTTATTGCTTTCTGTCAGTAAGACAGAATCACTGGGCTAAAGTTCAGTATGTCCAATTTTGAAATCCTGCTACACCACCAATCTGATTCTGATGAACTTGGAGGGATGATACATCTTGTTACTGATTGGCCCAGTGGGTGCCTGCATCATTCATGAGGGATGCCTTGTTTGATCTCACTTTCTGAATACAAACTTTACCACTTTGGCACTAGACAGGCAGTAAATTTTGACCCTGGTTGGTACCATAGAGCTGTGTTTTTTGTCTTCCATAGAGTTCTCCTTACTAGTTTGAGCAGTAGCAGCAGAAGTTGTAGCACCTCGTCCATTTTGTTTCATGTAGCAACAGAACCAAGGAATAATGAATGACTGATAATACAACTGTTCCATTCAGCATGGTGTTTTTACAGTTTGAGATGCTCATCTTACAGCATACAGCATCCCACATTTTGACAGGATTCCCTCTGGTCATGGAATTTCTGAAAGATCATGGCATTTAGGGTGTAGAATTCAACGCACGGAAAGGGAATTTGACACATCACAATTGTGAGAATTTTATAGTTGGTCACTTTGCAGGCATATAGCAGCATGTATATTCCAACTTATTTTAGATTTTGAACTCAGTTATGTAAAGTCCTTCTAGTTTTGTAATTCTCAACATGAATAAATGTTTGTTCTTCCTCTTTGATTGAATGTGGTGCTTCTCATCTCTATAGAGTGTTCATGCATGATGTGTTTTGTTTGCTACTTTTAGGAGATTTTGAGGAGGAGTCGAAGCAGCCAGCAGTGTCAGAACAACAGAAACACCAGCTCAAGCACAGAGAACTGTTCCTGTCTCGACAGTTTGAATCTTTGCCTGCAACTCACATACGGTAAGGGGGGGTGGGGGCTTGGAGTGTTTCATAAAATACCCTCAAGTAAAATATATAAGATAAAATGAAATAAGAGAAAACAGTAATTAAACAAGAACATCATAAGAAAGAAAAACAGAAACAGCCAAAGAGCACTCACATAAAACAAACAAACAAACAAAGGCTAACCTGAATAGATATGTCTTAAGCTGCTTTTTAAAAGTGGTGACAGAGTCCACAGTTCTAATGCAGTTCTAACCCTATTTAACTGGGGTTAAATAGGGTTAAACGTGACCTTTGGTCAGTAATTTCAAATAGAACTGGGAGACATGGAGAGACAGTGGGCGGAGAGGTGACTGGCGACAAGATCTGACAAAGTCGCCACCTATATCAGCCCAGGCTAATGTGCAGGAGAAGATGGTTCCATAATTTTGGAGCCACACTTCCAAAAGCACGGTCAACTGTAGTTTTAAGTCCAGTTTGAGGAACTGTGTGAAGTGAGAGGATCTAAGTGATCTACTGCCGGAAAAGAAATTCATAAATACACTGAGGCGCTTATTATTCCATTTATAGAGAGTTGGGTAGTCTGCCCTTCTCAAACATTGATTGATTGAGTTTGTAGAAATGATGCAGTGACAGAACTTCACCTGTACTGCACACACTGAACTGAGTCATGCAGTTATATCCCATGGATAGTGATCCATGCTTGTCAACTACTTGGGTTACCACAGTGTTCCTCTGCCATTTCCATATAGTTGCGAAAATTTGAATTCAGTGTTGAATTTTATACATTTTGAATACCATCACCAACTGTGCTGTGAGAGCAGAAATTCCAGTTAGTCGTACATTTGAAAACATTCAAACAACACAAACTAAATAAATGGTTGACAAACTGGTGCCAGAGCCTAAATCTGGAACTGTTTCACTTAGCAAGCCAACAAAGACGGACACCCAGCCAGTGTCAGTGGTTTGCTGTTTTCCGTGATATTTATGATAATCAAGTTTTTTGGCATTAAATTCAACATTGGCAAAAAAAGGACAAATGCTATTGTGACAAAACTATTGCTTAGGTGAAATGTTGCTGGAGACGTCACTTTTTGAAACTTTAGAGCCAGAGAGTTTAGGCATGCTGGCATCTGAACATTCGTAACTGTCTTCACAGGGGGAAATGCAACGTCACCCTCCTCAATGAAACGGACGTCCTTGCCGGCTACCTGGAGAAAGAGGTAAGCTCCCATGCATTCATTTACCACCAGTGGGTCTTGCTATGGAAAGCTGACAGGAATAGGATTTTTCAGGGTTTCGTAGAGTTTTGGATACACCACACATTCCTTTTATGCCCATTTGTTCTTGTTATTTACTGTTCTGATCACATAGCTGCTTTGAATCCATGTACTTGCTGTTTCACATGGTGTTTGGAGAAACAGTGTAGGGCAAGCAGTTTCAGTTTTTTGCTGTGGGTTCTGTCCAGGACTGTTTCTTCTACTCGTTGGTGTTTGACCCGGTCCAGAAGACCCTGCTGGCAGACCAGGGCGAGATCCGGGTGGGATCCAAGTACCAGGCCGAGATCCCTGACAAACTAGCTGAAGGTAAGCACAGCCATTTATATTTTCTGTCACAATGTCGGATTTCCATCATAGTAAAAAAAAAAAAGTAGCTTATGATAATGATTATGACATATTGTGTTAAGTTATCTAGAATAAATTCTATAGATTAGGATCAGGTAAGTGCCACACTCCCCTGCTGATGGTACAGCAGTAACACGATTACTGTTTTCTTTCTCACACATTGCATCATCTCGTATGTGCGAACTGGAGATTTGCGTCAATCACACGGTGGGATTGGGATGAGTGGGATTCTTTGAGTGAAAAACAAATTAGTCGCACATTTATCCTGTATGTCTCGTTTTAATACTGATGTTTTGGCATCAAAGCCTTCATCAGGGTATACAAAACAGCAAAACAATCCACCCAGTATATAGTCTCTGACATAATTATCCCATTTATATGTGAGAAAAACTCAACAGCAACAGCTCTGTCCAAAAAACAATGAAACAGATACCAGTTATTATTAAAGGGTTTTGTCATCAGAAACTATTTGGATGGAACATTTTTTTTTTTATTTTTATTTTTTTTGTATTTTGGGTGAACTGTTCCTTTAAACTGAAGACAGGCTCGTGGGTACATGGCAGCCTTCTTGATAGGGTGACCCACACTGTGGGAATAAAACATTTTATTATTAGTCTACACACTGAATCATTATTTCATGTGAGTGTAAAACATTAAAAAATAATGAAAATAATCAATTTTATTAGGCTGAATGTAAAAAAATCACATTACAGTTATGTTCAGTCACCTTTCAGATACTGTGATTGTGATATGATGATTCATAATTTTAGCAGGAATGATTATTTTTTCCTCATAATTTTCATTTTCATTTACAAAAAACCAAAAACGGCGATAAACCGTTAATGACCGACTGCAAGAGAGCAGCAACTCAAATGACGTGGTCGTGTGAGTCTGTCTGTGTCCACGGCTCATCTCGCAAACTACCGGACCAATCAGCCATTAGGCTGATTTTTTTTTTTTTTAATCCTATTCTGTCCATGTTCACTCCATTTGCAGGTGAAAAATCCAGGATGTGCGTTGCGTTTTCCGTGCAAATTTATAAAACACACTGCTGACGAAGAAAGTCAACAGAACACAGAGCAGACGCACAGGAGAACAACACTGTAAAAAGTTTCGGAGGCTGGAGGGTTAAAATAGATTCAATAGCCTGATCCTTCACCACTGTAAAAAATGAAGGTCAACAGCCTTCGCTGTTTCTCACTCTCTCTGCACATGACAGATCTACTTTATGTAGACATTTTGTCCCCACACACGGCTGGCAGAGATCTGCTCTCTAATGAGAGCACTCATTTAGTTTTGTCAAGGAAAAGCATAAATCAAAAACAAAAATGATTTAATCTATGCAATGGTACAAATTGGGAAATAAATGAAAAAATACTGGTATTCGGTATTTGGCCAAGTGTTTCCTTATATACGGTTTCGGCCACAAATTTTCATTTCGGTGCATCCCTAGTATTTGCTGGAGCTGTATTAAACAAAAATGTTTTTTTGTTTGTCTGTTTTTTTTTTTTTTACGTCTGGAGAATAGAGTTTGTAGGCCAGAGCATCTCTGTAGCACCACAACACTTGAGTTATAATGGTATTTTGTCACACATTTTACCTTTAAAAAAAAAAAATAAAAAAATTTGCAGCTCCTGTGATTTGGATGTTGCACTTGGCCACACTGCGATTTCAATAATATTTCAATTAATTGTTCAGTTTATGTATTTACTGTCTTGAGGAGCAAGCTGTTTATGTAAAACAGGAAGTATATCTGATAAAGTGGCTTGTGTGTGTGAGAGAGAGAGAGACATGTGATGTTAACAAGGTTAACTTGCTGGCTAATGTTCCATTTCCAAAACAAAATCACATTACATTATTCTTCTTACTTCTGAGTTAAACAAATGCATTACTGTGTTGTGTTAGTTTATTAGGTAAACAAAAGCACTTTGTATCAGTTGTGTTACTTTTAACTTAATATTTTTAAGCCAACCTAAAACTCTGCTCTGTGATAGGATGATTGCGCTGGCCTTGTATCTAGGATGATGTTAGAACCTGACAAAGACCTGGTGCAAAATAATTTTTTTTCACTAGATGGCAACAGCAGTTCTGTCATAGTTTTCAATTTAGAAGTCCAAGAATACACACATTTAAATCAAGCATTCCTGTCTTAAGTGCTCTACATCAGTTTGTATGAAGTGCAGGTGTCCATCAGGCTTAAAAAAGGGTTCCCACTGGTCATGGGATTTCTGGAAAGTTATGGAATTTGGAAAAGTATTCCAGATATGAATTAATAAAAAAAAAAAAATCAGTAGCTAGTTATTCGCCAAATGCAAAATTTTCAGTTGTGTTCATGTTATGTTTACTTCCCCCTCAGAATTAAACTGAAAGGTAAACTTTAATAAGACCTCTGAAGTGTTTTGGTCAAGGGAAAAAAATGTCATGTTACATTTATAATAGGTCATGGACATTCAGTATTTTAATCATGGAAAGTCATGGTAAAGTCTTTTTACATTTGACATAGTGTGGGAACCCTGTAAAAAGTAGTCAGCATCCCCCCTCACACACCCGTATAATTTGATAATTACCATGTGCAACAGTGTGCAGTACAGATATACACTTCCTTCGGAAAGGACAGGCCACATTTAGCTAAAAAGTTAACTTTATTTTCAAGTAACCAGATGTGGATGAAGCATAAAAAATAATAAACTAATAAAAAGTCAGCCAGGTGTGAAAGTCTTAATTGGAGGGATGATTTATACATGAAGGTTAAGTTGATATGACAAAGTTTCCGTCATGAAAAATGTTTCCACTTTAATCCCTATAAGCGGCAGACTAATATCAGCCAGTCAAAGCTGGCCAGACAAAACGTGGGGGGAACCCGGCGAACTCTTGACCTTCTCGCTCCACGCAGCCTATCGGGTTACCTCTTTTCAAACCACAGTCTCGCAGTAGCCCAAAGGTTATGTCACTCAAACACATATATCTCAACACAGAAATGCTTATGCAAGAGGCCTGAGTCGATCTCTGGTACAAAGAGACAGAGGCCAAGGGCTTCCCTCTACTAGTAGCAGGGATCAACAGGGATTAGTGAAAATTAAACAGGGAGAAGCTTTCCATGCATGGAAAATGGGATTCTCAGGCCAAAACATGTTGTCAAGTGCGGACAGAGTTCTATAAGGTCTAGAGATGATAATTATCCCTACTTGACACAAACCACTTATGTCAGTTGGAAGACCAGGTTGAAAGGAATTTAAGACCAGAGAAAAAATGAGACCAGAGCAAATTAAGTCCTATTCCAGACATAGACTATAAAATATTGTGGTTTCTTACAGATGAACAAATATGTAGATGTAGATCTAGTGGGGAAAAAGTCAAATCAACTACTGATAGGACTAAGACACTCAAGTCAATTAGACATGAGACCAAGTCCAAGATGTCAAAAAAGTGTTCTGGAGACCGGATGCCAGGACTACAGCCCTGGGGTCTGTAAGTCATGGGAAAGTCTGGGAAAAGCTCCACTGTCCTTAAACAGTTAAATAAATCCTTCAAGTCAGTCTACCTAGTTCATAGATGTCTAAAAACATTGCAGGTTCTTAGGTACTTTTTTCCTAGTTAGAAACCAGCCCAATAGCCCATACTGATATGACAGCAGTTTTCATTTTAGCGGTCCTACATTTCATTGTAACTGGAATTGAAGGGTCTTGAAAAGTGTTACATTAATATGTGAAACTTGAAGACACGTTGCCTGTATTTTTCTTTGTGATTATATCATTTCAAGAAACCTAACGGTAAAGTATCTACCGATACCGGTACAGTACATCAGTACCGGTACATCTACCGGTACTACCGATCTGTATAAAATACAGTATCGGTAGTACCGACTGGTACAGCATTCTCAAGTAACTGGTCTAGCCCCACTCTGCCAGTTACGCCAGTAGACTGACGAAGCGCACCCGCCAACCAACACAAGAGCATGCGAGAGTGCAGCAAAACAACAAAGATGGCGAGCGGTACTCCTCCTGTTCCTCCTGACCCGCAAACTAACAAGAAAAATTACAAAAGCCATGTATGGAAGTGTTTTGCCTTCAAGGCAGATGGAGAAGGAACAGAGACAAGCGAAAGCCAGTGTACAAATGATGCTCTTGTGTTTTTTAATCTAAAGCTAAATCCCTTTGATGCACTTGATTCTTGGGTATGAAGTGCATATTTTTGCCTAATTAATTTTTTTACTTCTTACTGTACTTGAAATACTGTGCAGTACAAAGTTGGTTGCTTATATTTTTATATAATTAATACCTGAATAATGCTTGGTTAAGTTAATTAATTTATTGTTCATAACTGCCCAAATTTACACTGAAGTACATGGGATACCTTTTTTCTGTGGTATCAAAGTTGGTATTGAGAATCATGGATTTTTACCGGTACTGGCATCAACTACCATAATTCTTGTTTCATGACATCCTTAGTTCTCACTCCATCTGGACAGACAAGGAAGTGCATCCATAGGACAGCACAGGGTGTCCAGATAAACTGTCACTTAAGTAATAATTCACATCTAACCCAGTGTCTCTTGTCTCAGGTGAAACAGACACTCGTGTCCAGGAGAAGCTGGAGACCAAAGTGTGGGACCCTGACAACCAGCTCAAAGACCCTCAGATCGACCAGTTCCTGGTGGTGGCACGGTAAGGGCTCCCTTGCCATCTGTTTCCCCCGGTTGCCTCGTCACTAGATCCTGTTGCCATGGCGATGGCTGACTCCACCATCGACAGGACAGTTTTCCTAGAGGAGAGGCGTGAACCGGAGCCCAGTTTGATAACCTTCCATATGGAGTGAATTTTATGTTTTTTCATCTGTTACACGAGAGATCAGTTATCAGTCCTTTGGCAGTTTAAAGTGAAACTCATGGAAAGTATGGTAGTGTGAGGTCCAAGTCAATGTAATAGGCATGTTTTACCTCAAATCTGTTTTTGGAGGCAGTCATCATGCTGGTCCTTATTGGCATTATCAGCCTAACACTCCATCTAGTGGTCATTTAATGACCACTAGATGTAAAAGGTCTAATAAAGGGCTTTGATATGTTTAGATTTCACAATTTCACATTTTTTTGTGCTTTTTAAGACTGTGTCAGTGAGAGCATTGCACGGTCAGTAACAGTGGCTGTGTGTTGCAGAGCTGTGGGGACGTTTGCCCGGGCCTTGGACTGCAGCAGCTCCATCCGCCAGCCCAGCCTCCATATGAGTGCCGCTGCAGCCTCCAGAGACATCACACTGGTGAGACACACATCGACTGTAAACAAACCCAATGCAGCATACCGAAGTGGGACCATTGACAGTTGATGTCTATATCGCTCTCCAGGAGGCATTGGTATTACCAGGGGAATCTGGTGATTGGCAGTTTTTCCCTTAGGACCCCAAGAATATTTTCCCGTGTGGTATGAGTGTATTGATGATTTTCTTGAACTACCCCAGGAAAAATTTCTGCCGTGATTACCTACTATTGATTGACTTAACTCTGATGTCCTAGGAGTAATTTTTTATCTGGATCTTGGTATTTGATTGCAGTTACCAACTTGGCGCCCATGTAACCAGTAATGGAGTAGAGCAATACTATTGAGCCATTTCAACAGAGTTTTTCCTGGTTAACTATAGCCTTGCTTTACATGACGTCATGTGGTGTCACCAGAGATTACTGCGGTGCCCCATAAAATTAATTTACTGTCAGGATGATTGACAGAAATTCCCATTGTGTATGGGTCACATCAAATCATCTCCCCTGGTAATATCAATGCCATTTGAAGAGGGCTCATGTCTGTGATTACAAAGATCTAATGTTCCAGCACTTCTCTGTCTCATCCCCTCTCTCTTCAGTTCCATGCTATGGACACGTTGCAGAAGAACAACTATGACCTGGCCAAGGCCATGTCCACCCTGGTGCCTCAGGGAGGACCGGTGCTCTGCCGCGATGAGATGGAGGAGTGGAGCGCCTCAGAGGCCATGCTGTTTGAGGAGGCTCTGGAGAAATACGGCAAAGACTTCAACGATATCCGCCAGGACTTTGTAAGCTGGCCTTCTCTTGTACCTGTTGTCACATTTATATCTGACATATTACTGCTGTCACACTAAAATCTCTTGAAACGGTGTTGTGTTGCCACAGTATTATTGGGTAATGAATGGGAATCAATGTGTCCTATAATGTTGTGTGTAATTCTGGTTTGTAATATTGTTGCTTCCTCTTCTTCCAGCTGCCCTGGAAGTCTCTTGCCAGCGTGGTGCAGTTCTACTACATGTGGAAAACTACCGACCGCTACATTCAACAGGTAGAAACAGAATTCAGCGCAGCACAATAAGCCTCGGCTTTGAGTTGCTCATTTCTGTCAAGTTCCTCACAAACCATTTGTCCGTCCAACATTTTCTCTCAGAAACGACTAAAGGCAGCAGAGGCAGACAGCAAGCTCAAGCAAGTGTACATCCCCACCTAGTGAGTATTATTGTGTACTGCAAGATGAAGTACTTTACTGTAAGAGGATTGCTGTTAAACTAACACATTGTTCTTTGCACCCCCCTCTTTTGCAGCACCAAACCCAACCCTAATCAGATCATGGCGCCAGGTAGTAAGCCTGGGATGAATGGGGCAGCAGGCTTCCAGAAAGGACTCAGCTGTGAGAGCTGCCATAGTAAGTACATGCTTTAAAGCAAGCTTATAGAACCTGTTCTTCATGGGAGAGAAAATCTGAAAAAAAAGACATCAAATTTTTATGTTTCCTACGCTCTCATGGGAAGCATGCTGATCCAGCCCAGAGTACTCGGAGCAAAGGAAGCTTTCCTGATACAGTGTTCCAGCCAGTCTTGGAATATCTGGAAAGTCATAAAATTTGGAAAAGTCTATTCCAGACAGGGAAAGTCAGGGGATTTAATAAATTCTTGGGACAAGTTATGGAATGTCATGGAATTTTTTCCACCTTAATTTAAAAAAAAAGGCACTACTAGTCATTCACCAAATGTAATATTTTCCATTGCATTCATGTTATGTTCACTTCCCCTTCAGAATAAAACCAAATGATGAACTTTAATAATATGCATTTTTCTGAAGCGTTTTGGTCTAGGGAAAAAATGTCATGTTACATTGTTATAGGTCATGAAATTCAGTATTTCAGTCATGGAAAAGTCAGGGGATTTTATATTTGACAGTGTGGGAAGCCTGCTGATACAATACTTTAACAAGTTGCATAATACTTAATGAGCTGTTAAAGTATTGTGCAGTATAATGGGTATAACAATTACAACAATTACATTTTTGTTCACTGTAGTATTCATAGAGGTACTTTGTATTACTAAACAAACTGCAGCTCAAGTTTTACTCTGAAATCTTGACCAGAAGGCATTATATATTATCATTGCTGGCCTGACAGTGGTAGGCAAACCAACATGCTGAAATGTCACTTTTGTGGAATAACAACATTCTGCTTATTTGGTATTTTATAATTATTAGTATCATGGTTTTTCTTACACTGTTGAAAATTTTCAAGCAAATTTGAGTTCATACAGTTTTTTGAATGCAGCCCTTGCACCTGTAATTGTTTTATAGTAGGCCATATGAATGAGTTGCAATCAAGTGGTACTCGGATGACTCCTCAGATCGGCCAGTGTACCTCATTAAGTACTAACTACTCGTATCAGGTCTGAAAAAAATGAAAGAAGCGACTTATGTGTCACCTTTTTCCCCTCAGACTGCCTCTATTAATCACTGTGATCCACAAAAAGATCTGATCAAGCATGAAAAATGTAGAAAATAAAGAGGGTTCATTAATACACAGCACAGTATGTGGTTTGTGATCTTGTGTTTTTCAAACAAGTCAAATAGAATCTCCTTTAGATGCCCTCTCTAACACTGATCCTCCTCTGCCAACCCAGCGGCCCAGTCGCCTCAGTGGTACGCCTGGGGACCTCCCAACATGCAGTGCAGACTGTGCGCCTCCTGCTGGATCTACTGGAAGAAATATGGAGGCCTGAAGACCCCTACACAGCTCGAGGGTGCCGCAAGATCTGGTTCTGTATGTCTGATCTCCTACATCAGTCTGATACAGTCTCTGTTGGTCATCATAGTTCCATACGAATTGTTTGAGCATTTGCAGTCAAGATGTTCTTTGTGCTGTTGATTTCACACAGCCATTCTTTGATGAGGAGATTTTTGAACTAGTCTGTAGTTTTGTGTTGTTGATGGTTTGAGCTTAATCAAGCGCTCAGAAATGAATCAGATGTACAGTACGTCTAAGTCTAGAAACACAAACAGCTTTTCTCTCATGTTGATGTTGTGAGCCATGGACCTCTAACACGGCCACCAGAAGGTGCATTACATCATCTGAGGCCCTCTACATGGTGTCCCTTTTCTCCATCCGTCTAGGAATCGGGCCCCCGCGGTCACATGACGCGCCAGGAGGCCCAGGGCCTGTCGCCGTTCACCCGCAGCGAAGGCCGAGCCAAGCTATTGGCAAAGAACCG
>OMKZ01050621.1:0-12930 GCA_900302535.1 Neoniphon sammara | reverse complement strand
TGCACTCATCTTTATCCTTTCTTACACAATCCTCAAAACCCTCATTACATGTAGATCGTTGAATAATGCAAAGACAAATCTCCTCTAATGTACATTTTCTCTGAGTGCAGCTGACCTCCGCAGAACCAACAAATGGCATGACTGAGTGATTTTAAAAACATTTAAAACCTTGGCCTAAATGAACATTTGGACATTAAAATGTCACTTCATATGAACTGCCTCACGATTCTCCCCATTAGTATTCTCCAGGTAGGCACATATAATGAGAGTGACGGGGGAATTTCTTCCTCGACAAGCTGGTGAAATGTATCCTCAAGCTTCTCACGGCGGTAATAGGATTTTACACCTGGGAGCTGAGAGCAGCTCTCAACTCTATAAATCGCTGTCAAAACAACCACTAGGTCACAACAAGGCAAAGAGCCAGGGGGGCGAGCTAAGTGGAGAAGGACTTTTGGCAGGTATGCAGACGAGGGGGAGGCAACAGCTCAGAGAGAACAGCTGAAGTGGGATTAAAGTAAAAAAAATAAACAGATTTGGAAGGTAGCTGATGACTGAGAGAGTGACAGAATGACATTGAAAATGAAGGCCATGATCTGACCCTGGGAAATATCAATGCATCATGCAAATAAATAAATAAATAAAATAGGACGACAGGCAATTTATCACTGTCACTTGTGAAAGAGGAGCTTCGAGTGAGGAAATGGTGAAATAGCATGGCCATAGGGTCATAGGACCTGGATGATGAGAAGCAGAAGCTGAGGTGTCAGGGTGCAAAGCATGAATAAGTGTATGGGTGGAAGAGCGTGCTTGAGAGTGCGATGCAGAATGAGGTTATCCACAAAGGCTGATGCTGTTTCAAAAGAAGCAGTGATATTGCTGTTATAAGAGATAAATCCCTCGACAAGGGAGCAGCGACACAAGTTAGCTAAGAGCAAAATAACAAACAGGGAGTATGAGGGAGTGTCAGGGCAGAGATAGTGGTAGTTGGGGTGATCAGGTGTCCCGCTTTGTGTTGTACTGCACAGCATTTCAATCTCTTGTCCCACATATTGAGATGGTGTCCTGCATTTTGATTGGCTCTTGTTTTTAAAAGTCAAACCACTGCAGGACAGATGCTGCTCTGAAATCTTGCTTTTATCCAATGGCTGTGTAGCAAGCAGAGCAGGCTGTCATAACGGTCTGTGTTGACTGTCAATCAAACTGGGCATACGTGGGGCTAAGTGCCCGTTAACCTGTGAGTACCACGCCCACCAGGGAACAGAGTTTGTGAGCCAAAACAAAGTCACAGGCGGGATATTATGAAAACATGGGAACTATCACCAAAAAGAGAAAGAGATGCTTCTGCAACCAAGACAGTGAATCACTCCCATTCATACAGGTCTGGTGAGGTAAGTATCCCAAAACGATGACAGTATAATAGCCTGTATAATCCAGCAGAGTGTGTCTTGCAGCAGATCTTTGATGACGTATTGTCTTGCTGACCATTATCAATCATCTTAAATCAAGTAAGGCTGATCTATTTTTTCCAGCTAGTGAATAAAAAGTGTATGAGCGGGAACTGAGCTAGAAATAGTTCTAATTAAGCCAGATTCATATTATATTAAAGCTCTGCAAGCTGCCTTTTTGCTTCATATCCTAAACAAAGTGGACACTATCTGTCCCGTGCAAACTTCTAACCCTAACCGTAGTGGTAGTACAGGTGGAAGCATGGGAGGTGCTTGGTGAATTGTGTCGAAAACAATTACAGATTGCAGACCTGCCAACTTGCATGTGTTTTGCATAGATTTGACATTCATACGCTTGTACAAGTTACTACCCTAAAATACGCCAAAAGAGCAGCATGCACTTGCATGTATACTTGCATGTATACTCAGGGTAAAAAATAAATTCAGCGCAAAGTCAGGGATGTACTCATTTTTGCTCTTTAGCATTGGCAGGTCTGGGATTTGCTCAAGCTAGTTCATTTGGTCTCTCTTACCTTCCAGCTCATCATCGGGCCACCATCCCAGCTCACAGGCCTTGCAGGTGAACTCGTCCTGGACGTACTCATTGTCCTTGCAGGTGGTACAGATCCAACAACAGCTCACCTCCCCCTTTCTGATCACCTGTATGCAGAGAGGCCAGACATCAACAATGAGGGGCTGCAGACTTCACAGGCACGAGTCACAACACCAAATAAATCACACTGAAACCAAACCTAAATTAATAATCACCATCAAGAGGATATCAACAGTTTTTGTTGCTGCTTTTCAAGAAGCACCTGCACAGGGGAGGCTTTCTTCTTGAGCCCCAGACATACTGTTTCTAAAACAAGGCCAGCTACTTATACTATCTAGTCCAAGAAAAGCTGCTACCAGCACTGTGATATGTAAAATAGGGTGATAAGTGGGGCAGGAAACAAAGCAGAGTGAGGGAAAAGCTGGAGCAGGCAGGAGAGAGGATGCATCCTCCCTCAGGGGGACTTAAGAGTACGGCCAGACTGAAAACAATTGGCCCCAGATGAAGCAAATCAGGGCATTTCCTAAAGCCAGGCTCAATACCGGTGTTTATTATTTACTGCGACTAGCCAGCTCTGTCATCATCCAGGTAGGGTGAAAGGCAAGGGAATTAATTTGTGAGCCTTGTGCAAAATTAAGCATGATGTATCTGCTCTAATGAAGGTCATTTAGAAATGAAATCTCAGCAGGAAATGAAAATTGCATGAATCATGAGCTTATTAAACAATTAACACAATACAAACCATTACCACAGAATACAAATAACCTGTGACACTTTGTGGCTCAGCTTACGGTCTGTGGTCCCCACTCTGCTACCCCTGATCTGCTTCTTTGTTAAATTTTGTTTTTTTTTCCGTTAACCCTAAACTGGACTGGAATCTCAATTAGATTCAACGCTGTTTGTTGCAGACAGTGCCTTTCTGCAAGTTATTGTGTGGCTATTGGTGGGAAACCCTTTCCACTTGGTGCTGTAGTGGCTTAAAACAAAATCATAAACAATATTTGCTTATCCTGTCTGACAAAGCTCTGGTCCACACCTTGATTTGTCCTCTGGAGCAGGGCTCACTGCAGACTGAGCGAACCATTTCACTGTTGTTCATCCACAGCTTGTTGTCATCGATGCTCAGGATGCCCTCGTGCCAGGAGCCCACATGAATGTAGTCATAGTGACTGTCACCCACATTTTGTAAATTCATGATGTCATACCTGAGAGAGAGGGTGAGGGAAGGGGAGGGGGAGAGCGATAAAAAGTGGAAGAGTTAAGTGAGAAAGCAAAAAAAAAAAAACATGAATGAAGGGTAGCGGGGATAAAGAGGAACAAGGAAAAGGTAGAGATCACAGACAGAGAGTGCAAGACAGAAGGGGAGAGAAGAGGATAGAGAGTGCGGGGAGAAGAGGGGAGTGACAGGTAATTTAATGATAACGGTTCTGCAGCTTAGCAAGCCACTTTTCTTATCCAGAGTCACTTAAACAGCTTACAACCCAGAGCAACCGGAGGTAAGAGCTCGTGCCAGTGCACACGGTGGCCTCGTTTGTATATTGAACCAGAATGTGACCATGTTTCTGGCTGCTACACCTGACCTCGAGCTGACTGCAGAGTGACAGGGCTTTGTTTTCCAACTGTCAAGTGCTGTCTGTGTTACTGAGGGAAGATGAAAACAACTGCCGCAGCAGACGATACACTGAATCTGTTCCAGTCCAAACTCATTACAGCCCTACGTGCTCAAGATATGAGTGTGCATGTGTGTGTGTGCTAATGAGCAGGAGCGGGAGAAGTGAGATTCACAGATAATAACCAATTTTATAATATGAAATCCCTTTTCCCATTTTCCTGCCCCCTTCTCCATTCCAACCTCTGAGTCCTTAACCCATCCCATCATCTTACCTGCCCGGGGTATCTCCGTTTTCATCAAAATAGACCTCCTCCCCTGAGACTCCCCTGAAAGAGGTTTTCAGCAGATAGTCCAGCAGCTTGCTGCCATCAATAGGGTCCATGGCCTCGCACAGCCCCGTCTGGCCCGGGCACAGCTCTGTGTGCATGTCATGCAGTCCATGGGCCATGGCATAGATGGCGTTGATGACAAAGCCCATCTTACTATCCTGAACATAGTTCTCATGCAGACTCTCATTTCCTGTTAGTGGGGAAAGAAGAGCATGGATAAGATTTTCTATTTCTGTCTATTTCTAAGCCTTCTTGTTTGTACTGCACTGCAAAAAATCCCCATCTTTAGTCCCATATTTAGTGTTAAAAATCTTGTTTTTCTTAAAACAAATGAAAAAAAATCTGCCAATGGGATGGAATAATCCCCCTTGTTTTCAATGCAGTTTCAATTGTTACAGGAATTTTTCTGGGAGCAAGTATAAATATGTTGAAACAAGGCAGATCAGCCTAACTAAGAAAATGGCACTTAACTCAAGAAAATTATGGAAAGAAGTTGATTAGGACTGGAAACAAATGGGATTATCTCATCCCATTGGCAGATTTTTTCACTTGTTGTAAGAAAAATAAGATTTTAACACAGAATATAAGATTAAGCTGCTTGCTAAAATGGAGATTTTTGCACAGTGTACTTGAAGTTCAGTACACTGTGGGAATAAAATATTATGCTGCAAAATCATTGTAACACTGGTGTTTTCCAAGGCAGATAATGATCTTTGAATCAGACATGAAAAACATCTTGTAAAACACAAATCTCTGTTGCAGCAAAATATGATCAGTGTACAATAAATAAACCACAAGGTTTAGCAGGAAAAAAATACTTTTGAGGGAAATGCTAAGGCTTTGGACACCAAGTTGTTCACTTGATAGTCGTTCATCTAAAAGCACTGTCTCACAGTCTAAATATCATAACATGATAAGTGTGCTGGGGGATAAGAAAACTCAAACAATAGTATGAAATATTATATTTGGTTTTCTTCACACTAAAGTTTGCATCTTATGTCAAGAAACTATTCTCACTTTTTAATTACATCCTTACATTTCTACTTGTTTCCCTAGACAGTGCGTTTGAAGTCCAGACGCATATTATCTTTCACAAATACATGCACATCAGCAGCGGAGGGTGTGAGGGTGTGTGTTTCATGGATCACAGTGTTTCAGGGGCTCAGGTGGGGAGTGTGTCGTGGGTGGGCCATTCCTCTGTGCACTCAAAGTGTTAAGGGCACTATTTTTTTCTGCCCAGTGCTCTACAGCAGAGTTTGACTGATACAATCCTCACCTCGGCCAATACCAAGCTACAGTATTTTCCCATTTCTCTAAACCACAAATCCGAGACAAACAGTAGCGTGAGTGTTGTGGTCAACAAAGCATCAGTCAAACTCTTTTCGCCCTGGAGGAGTGAAATGTGTACAGTGCAGGTGCAGTGCAATAAAAAATCATCACCATAATCATGGCTGGAAATATGCACTTACCACCCTGAAGGTCTTTGGAATAAAAAAAAAGTATAAAATGTAATAGAAAGCAATAACAGAGTAGAAAAGCAACCATGACTCTATTTCTCTGTGTTAGCTTGTCTTCTAGTACAAACCGCTGTTACTTCCTCTCATTTGATTGAAAGCATGCTGATCAGTGCATTTTAATGTCATTTTGATTTTGTTTTCTATTGGATTTCTTGTAAATATAAGTAGAGCTAAATCATTTTTGGCAAATCAACAACTCAATTTACCGTGATCACCTTTTGCGGGCAAGCGGAGAACATATTCGGGAAGGAAAAAAGGGAGAAAAATATAGTTTTTGTTATTATTCATGAGTTGTGGAATCCAATCAATTACTTCTCTCCTCTCTGTGACAGCTGTACAAAAGAGTGGAGGGCAATGCCTGAAAGCAAAACTTTAGAAATAGGACTGCATTTTCCAATTCATTTGGAGTTTTGTTTGTGCAGAATTTACTTCCTATTCTCAAACAGCCCTGCCTGCTGCTCCACAACAGAAGCAGAAGGAATTTGGGTCAGCACACTTTGATCTTTCAACCCACCAGAGCAGACTTTCTTGTAGTTCTTGTTCTCCTGTGGGTGGCCCGGCAGGCGGCACTGGAACCGGTACTGCCAGAACTCGGGGAACCAGGGGTTCCTGGTGTTGGTGTCCAGGCGCAGCTTCAGGAAGTAGTCGTCAAAGGACCTGACCACGGCGGACTGCAGCTTCATGGTGATCCCTCCCTCCGCCTCCTGCTCGTAACCCTCCACAACCTCGTCACGGTCTGCCCATCCGTCGCTGCAGGCAAAATGGAGGGGAGAGAGAGAGAAGTGGAGGAGGATATGGTTAGTGAATGGAAAGATCTGAGGAGGGATGTTCAAAAGGAAAGGATTAGGGAGCGGAGGGAATAAAGAAGTTGAATGAAACAGCGGGACAGCCGAGAGTGGGAGGTGCTGCTCTGATGATGCGGCGAGCCCTGATGTACTTCACTGTCGCTGTCACAGGTTTTGTGTATTGCATTGTATCACTCGTGCAGTATGACTAGTTCTGTCTTTGTGTTGGCTTGCTTTCAAGCAGCAGTATTGCGGCCATAAATTATCCTCAATCATGTGTCTTGGAAAGTGTACAGCAAACAAAAGGAATTAATTTACACTTCATTTCTGATTCGAATCACGATGGTCCTGAAATCACACACACGCACACGAGTGGTATCATCATTAACACTTAAATTCACTTAACACTACTTCAACTTTAACAAGACGTGCTCCACTAATCGAGTATGGAAAGCGTCAGTGGGGCAAGGGCGGGCACATTTGGAGTACATGAGAGAGACATGAACATGAACACAGAGAAAAAGCAACAACAACAGACTGAAGCAGCAGCTAAAGCCCTTTGGATGTGCTCAGCGGCTAATATAGAGTCTCATCTCATCTCATCGTTTGCTTGTACATTACACTGCAAAATATCTCCATCTTAACAAGTCATTTAGTCTCATATTCAGTGTTAAAATCTTGTTTTTCTCAAAATAAAGTAAAAAAAAATCTGCCAGTGGGATGAGATAATCCCACTTGTTTCCGATGCTAATCAACTTGTGTCTGAAATTTCTTTGAATCAACTGTCACTTTCTTGATACTTGTGGGCTGATCTGCCTTATTTCAACATATTTGTTCACAGAAACCGCCGGAAACAAGTGGGATTATTTCATCCCACTGGGAGATTTTTTCACTTGTTTCGAGAAGATCTTAACACTGAATATGAAGCAATTTTGGGATTCATGGGGCAGTTCTGTTATATCTGTGGCTGATTCTGTCTCCCTCAAACAGCAGGAAGGCATGTTGATAGACAGAGAAGACCAAACAACATTGAGGGACATGTGTGTTATTTTGATTTTAATGACTTCCAGCTACAAAGGTTTCCTCCTGCCTTCCCTAAGTCAGAAGGCATCTCCACTTCCTCCATGTTAAATTAGCTTGGCAACACTCGTCGGCAGCTTATCCCAAGTCCATTGTAACAATCCCCAATTTAACAGGATAGACATCTCAACGCTACTGCCTCAACATTAATCGTAGGTTTTACACAATCCCCTCAGCTCGGTTGTTTATTTGCTTGCACAACTCCCTCTGCATGAGAATTTCCACCCTGCCCAGCTAATTTGGACATGCAGCTGGCCGGTGGGTGCTAAGAGAAATGGAAAATACCAGCAGAGGGGACACAGGCTCTGAAAAACAAATTAACAGATAAACAGTGCCGCTCTGAACTCTGCTCTTTTTTCTGCTCTGCTGAGTCTGATCCAGTGTGGGTTTGGGCTATATTTTCCTCTCTCTGTCTCTCTATCTCTAATGCGGGCTCCAGGCTACTGCCTTGAAATACCTGTGCTATTGACAGCTACCCACCAATTAGGGGATGACTCACCACGGAACCAATTACCTCGCACAGACAGGATGTTCTGGATGATGGGTCGGGGCATATGTGTGCGTGCCCGCGTGTGTGTCTGAGTGTGTGTGTGTGTGGGTCAAGATCTCTGACCCTTAAGTGTGGAATGCTTGTCACTCAAGAAAAAGGAAAAATTCAGCAAAAATTTGTTTCCAGGCACGAATCCTGCTGGAGCTTTGTCACCTGTGCCTTCCCTACAATCTCTCCCTCTTTATTTTTAGCAAAAGATGCTAAATTCTACAGGTTGTGTGTGTGTGTGTGTGTGGGTGGGTGTGTGTTCATGTTCCAAGAGCTTACCTGTGCTCTTATAGGGTACAGTAACTGCATTTAATGTGCTCTATTCAGTACAATACAAGGTTTTACATATTTATCCCAACCAAACTGTGAAAAACAGAATGCATTTGGGATAGGGAAAGAGAGAGAAAGAGAGAGAGAGAGAGAGAGAGAGAGAGAGATTCTACTCAACACTCCACACATGAATAATGTGTTAGGCTCTGCAGACATGCTCTGTTGTTTCTCACGCTGGAGTTTGTGATGAGGTAAAATGACATTTTGTCTTCTCGCTGTCCTCTCTCAGCGGCTGGCGGAGATCCAGACACCTCATCAAAACTCCCAAGCCGCTGGAGGGACACCTAATGGGACGAAATCTGAATTTATGCTAAATTAATGTTCCACGTCTTTACACTGTGTATTGAAAGACCTATCTTTACATGCCCCGAGTCAGATGCTCTGCAGAGGAAAACCTTTTTATGGAGATTAAGGAGTCAACGCTGTTCAAGTATGTTATTAATTTTGCAGCTGCTGCGCTGAAAACAGACAGGGAGGCAGGTGCAGCAGATGCATGGCATGAAATGATTCGCAAATAACTCTTAACATTAGTTTTGACTTGCTCGAAGTACCAGAAGGACGCCGCTGGCCACACAGGACGACACAGTGAGTTCCAACAAGCCAGCGGTGATCGTGACGTCCCCCTCGACTGACGTAGTCGCCCTGGGTGTAGTTGTATTTTTGTTTTTGTTTGTTTTGTTTTTTACATGTGTGATGTGCAGCGTCTGAGACATTCCTGCTTGAAGCTAGAGGGTCTGGTTGTGGCGCTGTGGTGGGTCAGTCAGTTTTATTTTGTACATGGTGGATATAAGTGTAAAAACGCATCATTCAACAAAGGTTCATCAAACTTGACCCAGCGGTGTCTGAGATATTGATGTTTGAAGTTTGGGGCCCTGTTGGCCTGGTGGTGGCACTGTGGTGGGCCAATCAGGTTTATGCTCATCCATATCCATAGTCGAGAAGGACACTTAATTCCAATTTGATAATAGCAAAATATTACTCGTCAGTATGTTTTTGTCAGACCTTTTATATAAGTTCCTAAAATTTAAGTGTAAGAGACAGTGTGCAAGATTTCTTCTCTTTTTATTGAATCTTTCTTCTTTGACGGACCTGTCGCCCACCACTTACGTTCGCAGAATCTTAACCTTTTCAGTCAATAGCAAAAAATATTGAAAAGTATTGCAAGACAATTTAGTCTACTTTTTGATGTCTGACAACTTATGTGACATTAAATTGGCCAAACTGAGCCACTTCGATTATTTTTCAGGCACAATGGATCCAACTAAGTGAAATGCACAAAGGCTGAGGCAAATAATTTTGACAGTATTCAACAAAACCTCATTTCTCTTTTCCCCCTCGATTTTCCAGCTACATTTTATGAATCATTAGGCTCACTCTTTATCTCTCCGAGTCAAGTCAGCGGCACACTGTGCTTCTTTTGAAGGCACACGTTTAATAATGGGGATGTGTATAATCTGATGATTTACCGAGGCTTGATGGTGTGCGGCACTGTTTGGAGGAGTGGGGCACGCCAACAGCTGGATAATTTATAGAGCAGCGTACAACAGAGCTCACAGTGAGTCGACTCAGAGCTCCCCCGTCTCTCTCTCGGATGATCTAGTTCCAGTTTGATAGCACATTTGTATATTTATGAAGCCATGAATTAATTGGCAGGGCAGAGATTTAATCACATGCGCCGTTTCCCCTGGAGAATGAATGGGTAGAGTTTCTTTAAAAAGAGGAAGAGGAGGGAAAAGGCAGAGATTTATCAAGAGTTTCCTAATTGCTCAATGCGAGTGTCGAAATAGCTCAGGTGGCTAAATGGAAGGACTTTTAATCTCCCCTGTTGTTCAGAGACCACAAGAGTGTCAACTGGTCTAATTATGAGAATTAGACCAGTCGACACCCAATTATTAAAATAAAACCATGCATAACGTATGTGACATTCAATAGAAAACCATCACAGCTTTGCTCTTCCTTTATCCAAGGTTTCACTCTCTCTATTCCCTTATCACTTCTGTCTTTCCACATTTTTTCCTCTTTGGCTTCATGCAATAATGGTTCCAAGGGGCAATTTTAATTTTGGTCCCGCATTTATTCTAGTATTGATCCCATTTTGCAGCAGGCTGCAGTGCTGAAAGCATTTCTTCGGATGCTTCATTTTGATGAAAGTTAATTGTAAACATTGCAAAAAAAAAAAAAACTTTCCGGACTTCCACAGGGAAATCTGGTTACATGATGCAAACAATTACTTTCAATTTACATTTTCATTAGCAGTGATATTATGTAATGTTATGTAAAAGTAATGATCTTGGCTCGGTGCGGCTGAACGTGGAAGAAAAGACCGTCCTGCCTATCACACCAATGCAACATCTCCACAGCTCCCTCTCTCTTTTTTCTCTGCCACTCTTCCTGCTCTCTCTCTCTCTCTCTCTCTCTCGTTCTCCTGCATTTCCCTTTCTCTGTGATCATGTTCATTTAATACGGGAGCAGCAGTGGTCTGTTAGCTGCGCGGTGCCAGCACGACCCTCTTGAGGCAGGCAGAGGGCCCTGGTTGGGCCGGGGAGCCATTAAAAGCCCATCCTGGCACCTTTTACTTATTCATCATGCCCCAGTTTGAGTTTGGAACTCGGTCTCCTCTTCATTGACGGGGAACACTGCTGGGAGAAAATCCTTTTTGCATTGTGCTACCAAGGGACACCAATTCTCTGCACCGGCTGCAAGGCTTTTATGTACAATTAAGAGACGAAATCACATTACCCCCATTTTATCATCTCCTCACTGGTTACCTGTCTGTTTTAGAACTGAGTTCAAGATTTTACTCGTTAATTTTAAAGTCGGGTCAGCACCAGCATTTCATTTCAGACCTGTTGACCCCACCTGAGCCGGTGCCAGCCTGAGATTTTCAGACAAGGCCTTTACTGACTGTTCTGGAGATCAGGCTAAAACATAAAAGGGACCAGGCTTTTGCAGTTAAAGGAAAAATTCACCCTAAATCACATTAACACTGTTGAAAAACAGGGACTTCTTGTGTTTCTGGTGCTGATTTTTTAAGGGTCTAATTACATTTTGCTATTGGTAAACTGGACAAACGCAAAGCATACATAGAATAATGAAGCATCATGGGAGAAAGAGGTTAGCTTTCCCTCTTCCATTCTGGATTTTCTCCTTCTATGTTTTTTTTTTTTACCATTTCTGCAGATCACTAAGTCTACAAAGTAGGCCATGCTTTTTTATTGTAAGGGGTGTGCCTTGAAACGTGACAGCTAATGTCTCTGGTTTTGATTGTTAAAATTTTTCCTGTTAAACCCCAATGTATGCATGTTGAGAATATCTACCAGTGACGGGAATGGATTCACTTTTGGCTAGTTAGCTGCTGAATAACTGAAATACAACATCAAACAACAAAACAGCACCAGAAACAATGGAAATTTCCTTTAAGGCTATCAAACTATGGAACACACTATCACCTATTAAATTGTATTTTAAGACATTTCTTTACCACAAAATATCTTAATATATTTCATTCATCTCTGCTGTGAGTTATATTCCACTTGTTGTTTCATTTTATTGTCATATATTATACATGTTATGATTGTACTTTGGTGTTAATGGTTTGAAAAATGCTATTAAGTTATTGCTATTATAAACTCTGTGACCGTGTCCCTGCATCACATATCATTGTAAAACAGTAAAACTTCCAAAAGCCACTTCGGTTGTCATTGACAATGTTTTTTTGTTTGTTTGATGTTTGTTTGAGAAATGGCTTACACATGAATTTCAGGGAATTGTGGCTTGATCTTTGCTCTACATCATAATGATAAAAACTGCAGTACAAAATCCAGTTAAGATGTGACAAGTGCCATGCATTAACATAAACATCCACTGCCCATTGCAATATATGCCATTCCATTATTTGTAGGAGCAGAATCTGATTGATTTGTAATGATTGTGTGTGTGTATGTGCGTGTGTGTGCTTTCAACCGTTTTTGAGTGACCTACATTAATATGCTGTAATACACCTGGGAGCCGCCTGTACAAGGAGGCATTGCGGCCGCTCCACATCACAATGTCCAGATGTGATGTTGGCTCCACTATTTATGATCATCACAATGTCATTCACCCATTCCCTTGCACATGGGAGCACAACGCATCCACTGGAAAGAGAGAGGTGTCCTTGACAATGTGCTGCTGCTTTCAATTAACATCAGAGGCGTGTTATAAATATTCAGATCCGGCTCATTGTGCTTCCTTGCTTAGCGGAACACAAACAGATGCAATCGCGACCCCCATGCCTCAGCTTGGATTTACTCTCCTGAACCAGGTTCACGCGCAAACGACGTAAGCGTGGCTCCGTCGCCGAGTGAGCATCGAGAGTGTGTGTCTTTATCGTATAATTACAATCTTCGTTACCGTGTTATTGGGTGAAAATTTCCAGATGTCAGCCATTTTCTCCGAGAGGGGCCTATTGTTTGGAAGCACGCTGACAAGCTGAATGACAGTCCTCCGGCGAGATGATCACGCCGAATCTCTCATTAGACTAAACAAAATCTCCATGGCGACCGTAGCATTAGCAGTACATTAACCTTTTATTCTGGTGGTGAATGCTGCCCTGGTAGAAGGAGAGGCGCATCTCCGGCTTGCCCACGCATTATTACAAACCATTTCCTGCGTGATGCGCGTGCCCCAATAAACTCTGTTTAAACTTCAGCGCAGAGGGTCAAAGGGAGAGCAACACGGCGGAAAAAAGGGAGAGTAACGT
>OMKZ01050620.1:0-16080 GCA_900302535.1 Neoniphon sammara | reverse complement strand
TGTCTGTCTGTTTGTCTGTCTGTTTGTCTTTCTTTCCAGTGTTTTTCAGGTGGACAAGCTGATGGCTGGGGATGGACAGAAGCAGCATGTGGAGGTTTCAGCGGGTAAGAGCAAAGTAGTGTTGGCTGTGACTGGCTGGCTGCAGGAACTGCCTGTCACAATCCTTCATCATGACTAGACTGAGAGAGTAAAATGTTCATTTTCTTTTTGTGCAGATGGGGGGGCCGCTGAAGACTCACTGCAGCCAGAGGAACTGCTTCACCAAGACCCAGACCATGAGCCGACGGAGATGAGGACACCCAAAGCAGTTTCCCACCTTCTCCCTCTGCCTCTCGCATTTTCTCTCTCTGTTTCTTCTCTGGCTGTTTCTCCCGGCACTTTTGCACGCCCAGCCGTCCTGGTGGGGGATCCCTCTCTGACTTGGCTCACCCAAGGTTTCTTCCATTTTTTTTCCTGATAAGGTTTTCTTGGAAGTTTTTCCTTGCATGCTCTGAGGGTCTAAGGCTGGTGGTGTCGGGCAGGATAGCCAGGTTTGCTATTTCCTTGCTTTTTTTCTGTTGTGCTTGTTCTTTTTCCTCCTGTCTTTGCTTTTTTCCCTCTTTCCACCTGATTGTTTAGTTTGTTAATAAAGAATTCTTTTGGTTTTAAACCAAAGAGAGACTGTTGTGGCCTGACTTCCTTACGTTTTCTTTTTTTTTTTTGCTGAAAACTTTCCATTGAGATTTTGGACAGAATGGTAGGAAAATACTTACTCACAGCCTACACACTTTCAAAAGACATCCACTCCATTAGTGTGTAAACACATGAATTAAATTTATTTCATTTTTTTATAAATTATTTTTTATTTTAATTATTTTATATGAATTAAATTTATTTTGTCTGTGATAGCAGTGCTGTTAGCTCTACCATTTTAGCTATATGGGCAGTGGTAGACACTCTTTTTCTTTATTAAACACATGTTCACAGACAGATGTAAAGATAAACATATACAAACACTAAAAAACAGATAAGACAAAAAATTACCATTTACATTGTACCATGCCAAGTATGTTATATTCAGCATATTATATTCTTTAAGCAGCGTATAAGTCTTAATAGAATTTTTAATTTTCAATTCTTTTAATGTTGGTAACCATGGTGCTATAATGTTTAAATTCATTAACAAAGTGCATCAAAGTTGGCTTGGTTCTTGACCTTTTGTTTTATGAATATGGAATTTACAAAGAATAATTAATAGCTGTATAATATATAGCTTGTTATTTTCAATCATGTCCTGACTGAAATATAGCATGACATCAAATTTTTCTATTTCAACATTTAAGGGGAATGACACCTAGCTGACTCCTTTGTCCATGTGTACCATGTGATGAATCAAACACTGCTGATCTGATTTTGATAAAACAGGGATGTTAGCATTTACTTTCACATCAAAGTAATTCGTCCCATGCTATTTCATGTTTAAAGTTCAACACTTCAGTAAATAATATATATGCACTCATATTATCTGGCTGGTAAGTGGCATTTTCACTGCTGGTCATGAGATGCCCCATCTCTGCTTGTCATCATGGAGCTACAACATCGTGAAAGTTACGGATTTCAGTTTTAATCCAATGTTGCATTTTTGTTGGGGTATTTAATTAACAAAACAATTATTTTACATGTCTTATGACTTTTTCCACTGGTGCACGGCCAGCTCAAGTTCCTCTTCAACATGAGATTACTTAGAATTCAGCCTGATTTTGACTCGTTGTGGTTTACAAGTTTCCAACATTGTGCCCCAATATGGAGTCTTTGAACGATGGACAAGTGGCTTTAATCCATGCAGTGTAACGTAAGCATAACGCCTTTTCACCCAGTCATGATATGCTGGCCACACCCTTTAAGCAACCAAAAGCAAACAATGGGAACACAATCTACATGTATTTCAAATAGAGCTTTGGCGAAAGTCTTTTATATGCATAAGCCTGTAATTTATATTTCTCATTTTTTATCTTGCCATTGTCATCGCTCATGCATGTTCACTCATATTTTCCCGCGCTGTCATTGTCGCGGGCTGTCATCTAAGATAGATAAGCTGTTCTCATCTATCCAGTGGGTTAGAGTTAGGGCTGTAACTTCTATTAGTTGCAAAAAGAAATGAGAGATTTACTAAATCCAGTGACAGGGAGAGAGGTGGGGGCATTTACTGTGTTAACCTTCTCATTTGTTAATAGTAAAGCATGCAAATCATTCAACTGAAAACAATGCTTTAAAACAGTCATCTGTTTATGATGCATTTCTGCAACGTGAAGAGTGCTATGGCTTTGGTAGTGAAATTTGCCTGTGCAGAGGCAGTGGGCTGTGGAGGAACACGTTGATAGTATTCTATTGGAGTTCATAGTACACCCTGGAAGCCCTCTAAATAAAAATAACATAGTGGGGAAAAATAGACCCAAGGGAGGAATCTCTAGTTTTTCCTCAAAACTTTCTGATCACAGTATATATCAGTGGTTCTCAATCCTGGTCCTCAGGACCCCAAATATTGCTGGTTTTCCATCCTGCTGGCTGGTTAATTGTATTCACCTGGTATTCCAGGTGTAACCCAGTCCCTGATTACATGGTTAAAATTAAAACCAGCAAGGTTGTGGGCCCTGAGGACCAGGATTGAGAGCTACTGGTATATATTATTAAAATTATTTATTTTCCCCAGTGATGGAAGAGACCATTTTGTGCTTTTATTTTGAAGGCAGAATCAACTTTTCGCTATTTTTCTGGGTAAATCTTGCGAACTTGATGCTGCTCTCTGCCTGTATAAATCTGGCAAGAGAGCGACACCTGATGGTGATGATCATGATGACGATGGAGGAGGTGGATGATGAAGATGATGAGGATGAAACAAACTCTTGAGGTTCAGAATAAGCAAAGTAAGTTTGCTTAAAGTTAAAAATGCTTTATCCGTCTGAGTGAACAAGAGAAGCAGCAATTATTCAAACATTTCTAGGGTTTAGTTTTGATAAATAGCTGTACAAGTTCCAGAAGTCGGTCAGATGATGAAATCATGATGAAACTAAGGTAAACGAACAAGTAACAAAATATAGTTGCGGTTAAGTGATCATATGCTGCCTAGTGCTGTCGGAAATATCGGAGGTGGCCTATTTATAGGTGAGGTGAGCGCACAAGAACAATGCAACAAAGTGTTAAGTAAAACTGGAAATGTCGCGATTTTCTATTTAAAAATAAATAAATAAATAAATAAATAAACAAATTAAATAAATAATTAAATAAAAAGTGTTGCCAAGATGTGTTGTTTAAGGCAGTGGTTGTCAAAATGGAGTCCGGGGACCTCCAGGGGTCCTTGAGGGGCTTCCAGGGGGTCCTCAGCAAAATCAAGAATTTCACTAATTTAATTCATTATTACGATACAAAAAAGTATGAGTGATGAGTGATTGAATCTATATATCAGTGTTCAAGTATGAGATCTAAACAATTTAATAACGCAAACCAAAATATTTTCAGAGCTGAGTCGCTAGGGCAAAATCACTTAAAATGGCGGTTCGCACCTTAATGAAAGTCAATTAAAAATAAATAAATAAATAAAATTTTTAAAAAAAAGAAAATTGAAAATCTCTGGTTTAAGGGACGCAGAGCATTTAAATCCATGTTAGCAACTTATGGTAAAAGTGATGTATTTCATATGTTATGGTTCTACATTCTATACAGTTACAGTAGTTTTAAGTTTCTGTATTTACCCTTTTTTTATCTTTTTATTCTATTTTTTATTAGTTAATGAAAAACATTAATCAAACTGATGCTCATCTTCTCCCCCACATTCTGTTGCTGCAACTGTACAGGCATGGAAACTTGTTACACTGTCCACTTTGTTATTATTCTCACTAAAAGCTCTTGACTGAGTTGTTATTTACCATTTCAGAAGTGAGACATAGGAGCTTACATCATCACCTACTACAAGTATATGGGGAGAGTGGATGACCTGCGCTTTCCATGCAATGTTGTCCAACACCGCCATCTTCTGGGGGAAAAAATGGAACTTCTTGAGTGGTGGGGGTGAGGCCACTAGATCCTTTATACAGAGTATGGTTGGGGCTCAAAAGAGGGCTGCAGCTATATTTGCTCACTTTGAGTTGGTCACTGAATGCATCGTCTATGGCTGACTTCCTATGCTTCTACACCTCTGCCTCTCTAAGATTTAGAGAAGAAAATATAGTTCAATCTGACTTCACTGATTATTTTCATTTATTTATTTATTTTAAATCTGTCCCTCCTCAGGGAATTCAACCCTCATTTTCTGTTCATACCAAAGATGTTTGGAGCTGCTTATGTAAATTCTGGAGCATTTATTCCTGTAGTTCGGTTCATAACTACAGCCCAATTGATACTGATTTCAATACTAAGGAGTAAAAAACTTCCAAAAACAACACATTGGCTGATATTTCTTTATATATCAAAACACACAATTGTAGTAAGCAATCCTCAAATTTGGTTATCAAATAGTTGTAATAAAGATATGTATTTTACAGTTGAATAATGAACTTCATACCACAATCTGCACCACCACAAGTACTGTAAACAATGAAATCTCATGGACAAACTGTCTAATAGCAACACTGTCTGTGAATTCTCAGGGGCTTTTTCCTGTATTTTTTTTTTTACATACATTTTTACATATTTTTTACATATTTTTTTTTACATATTGGTCAACATAAGTGGCTGAGAAATCTGTAATGAGCCAATATCGGCTGAATATTGAATATTGTCCAGATTGTTGGATTCTATCAAATAATTACACTGAGATGCCTGGAAATGCGAGTCTCAGTTCATGAAGACTTCCATGACTTCCATGAAGTGTCAAAATGTCTCCTCATCGGGTTAAGGACTCTCCATATAAAGCCAGTGTATTTTGCATTGCATCATATTAACACTGACAGACCAATACCTGATTTTTAATAAAAGGCCAATATCAGTTTAACCCCAATATATGGCATATGTTAAAGGAATGCTGCAATGTTTTGGGCAAAATAGCCTTTTTCCGACTTACCCAGACTGAGACAAGATGTTCAACACCATTTACACCTCTATACGTTCACTGGTTCGGTTCCTATGGATAGCATTTTGTGTTAGCTTAGCATAAAGACTTGAAGTCTACAGGAGTCATTAGCCCAGCTCTGTCAAAGTGAAAAAATAAACCTTACAGCAACTCCAAAGCTGTCTTATTTACACAATGTATCATGTGTATTTGTGTATTTGAAATACACAAATATATATTAGTCTAGGGAAGTGAAAAAAGTATTCCTTGAGTGCTTTTAGTGCAGTTTATACAAGCAAACATCATTTTGAGGCAATGTATTTGTTTTCAGAAAAGACCAGGATTAACACACAGAATAAAACTACAGAACGCCACATTTTGACATCAAGCATGTAGCCTGTGTATCATGGCATTTCATCTCAGTAAGGTCTAACCCCTCATTGTGTGCTGAGCAAGGAAAGTGAAACATAATTGTTTCCACCTCTGTTAATAACAGTAGGAAAACGCTGCAGTGTTGGGAGAGAGGGGAAAAAACACACAGCGCGGTGCCAACTTGGCCGAGCGGGCACACCTATCCATCACTGCAGCCCATATGGGAGCACAGGTCTGAGGAAGAGGGCCACTCTCTCTCTCCTATGCATTCTCTATCTCTCTCGACCTCCCTCTCTCTCTCTCTCTCTCTCATGTGTGTTTTATCAGGCCTGGTGTATCAGCTAGTGTAAACATGAGTGAGTTGCGTCACTTTCTTTTATAGAAAGGGTGATTTCAAGGGTAGGGGAGTGGTGGGGGGTTTGGGTTTCTGGCTGTCTTACCATTATGTCACATGCTGTTGTTGCAGCCTGTTATTGTTAAAGCTGAACACACAGAGTCAGTTAAGGATCCCTCTCTGGCCTTTTTCTATGTTTCAATCTCTGTCTCACGCACTCCCCACCGATATAATTCACAACCTAAAATGCAAAAACCCTCAGTATCATTTCATATAATTACTGTCATTTGATGGCATCTGCAGCCATAGTTAATCTTCATTTAACCTGTCACTTAAAATACCATTTTAATCTTCAAACACACTTGTCAGTAATCTTAATCCCCTGGCTAATCACCAAATTTTCACATTACTATGTTTTTGTGTCAAGGTTTATATCTTTATGTCATAAGATTACTATGATCCTATTACTCCCCAGTGCCACACTGTAATAGTAATAATAGTCATTTTGCTGTTCACATTGCATGCCCTGCTAAATTAAAATCTCCTGGTGTTGGCGATGTCACCCTGTGTTTTTCCAAAGACACACGGTGTTGTTATTGCCATAATTTCGTTTTCTAGGAACCAAGAATTGAACTTGTAGCTCTAGAGATTTCCTCACATGAAAACACATTTGAACCAGTACGCAAGTATGTGAAACACCTGCCTCCAGACTGCCTTCGGAGTTTTCCTTTATATGGTAATGAAGGCATTCAGCTCTCATGGTGCACACACACACACACAAACACACACACACACCCCAGAACAAACCCATGAAAGGAATCGGAATGGATGCTATGAAGTTTAAAATGTTTGCTTATAGATAATGCATTAGTGGCTTTCAACCAAGTAGTGTATTGTTTGAAGCTTTTTTCTTTTTACACATACTATTTGCTCCACCGCTGACGGACTGAATTGCCGATAACTCTCTCCGTCTGCTGTGACTCAACAGCAAAGAGATCGAATTTCCTCGAAAATGCCACAGGAGACACTAAATAGCCTATGAGTAATATTCAAATCATGACATCAGTCTGGTATGACAACAAATTATCATCCCACAAAAAGGAAATTAGTGGTTTGGATGAGCTACTGTCATTGTGGTTCTATATTAGAATGGGGTAACTCTTAAAGGAATACTCCAACGTTTTGGGCAAAATACCCTTTTTCAAACTTACACAGACTGAGACAAGATGTTTGATACTATTTTCACCCCTGTACATCCACTGCTTCGTGTCCGATGGGTAGCATTTCATGTTAGCTTAGTACAAAGACTTGACGTCTACAGGAGTCATTAGCCTAGCACTGTCAAGGTGAAAAACTAAATCTTACAGCAACTCCGAAGCTGTCTTATTTACACAATGTATCGTGTTAAAAATACACGTCTTGGAATTTTTTTAAAAAACGAGTCATTTTAGGAGAAGTTAGATGGTAGGAACTATAATTGCTGAACATGTGTTCAGTATACCATTAATATATGCAAGACATGGGATTGAACTGATAATGGCCTTTTATTAAAAAACAGGTATTGGTCCTTTAAGTGTCATTTTAACTATAAATGTAATAAACTTGTGTAGTTTTTTTGTTTGTTTGTTGTTTAGTTTTTTTCATTTTCCCAATATTTGTGCATATTTGCAAAAAAAGTGCATGTTTTCCTATGAATATCCGTATCCTCTTGAGATGCTTGACAAACAGCTTTCCTATTCAACAGTGCATTACAACACAAAAAGATGAGCTAAATCTGGCTCAATACTAACAAGAATGACAGTAATAATAATGATTCAACATCATATTTACTGATCATACAATAAATCTGCAATCAAGCAAACTGCATTATGTCCATCATATCAGAGGCTGACGGCACTGACTGGCCGGCACCTGCTATTCAATAAAAGCCAAGCGTCTAACCCTATTTGAACTATATTTTTGGCCTGGATTCAGCCAGGAGAGGCTGGCCTGCAATCCAAGGCTGAGCTCATTAAATTTGGGAACGCTCCCCATAAGCTCATGTAACTTATTGGGCTTAAGTTAGTCATGTAGATTCACTGTATTTTACCAGATGTTCTGGTGTAAGTAACGATTAAATCATCTGGATTTCCGAGCACACACCTGTAACCAGCGCTAGAAGTGAATCAGATCAATTTTACTGTAACACAAATTGGATACATACAGATTTATCACTATCAGTGCTGCTATAAAGGAATTCTTTAATATTGTTTTTAATATTTTAATGTGACATGGTCAAATTCTGCTTGTGTCAGTAGTGTTTTATGGTGAAATTTCTGTTTTATGGGCCTTTTCTAAGTCACTGGGAAAGGTTATCTGAGGCAACGCTGTTTCAGAATTTTTTTTGTGTCAATGGTTTTAGTGTCTTATGACCTAATTGCTCTTTCAAGGGCCTTTCTAAATCACTAAGAAAGGTTATCTGAGGCAAGACTGTGCTTTTGTACAGAGGCGCTGTTAATGTAACACTTGGAGAAGTGAGTCAGACTCTGGAAGTGCACAGAGGGTGGAAGGATGATGAAGGATTTGCTTTCTGTCTCCCCGCTGCCAACAGTTTGACAATCAAGATTTGGACCATATTCATTTTTTTTATTTTTTCCCCCTCAGTTCATAGCCCAATTTAAACTAATGATTAAATACTTTAGTTCCAAAATGACCAATCCAACATTTGAAAATGTTGGGTTTAACCCACCATTGCTGAATGACTGAGGGCTTTCAGGTCAGGTAATAACAATAGTATCTGATCATACCATCTGACATCTGTATACAAGCATAATGATAAATTATTGGTTATAATAAGCTCTCTCATTGGTTAACTGACTCTTTTTGGAATCAAACAGTGTAATATACTTTTACAGAACAGCTTAAAACAATAACAACATGCATCCACCGTGAAAAATACTGTTTTCTCTTATCTGAAGTGTTTCTTTTGGCCATAACAAGAAATAAATCAGACCCCAACTCTCCAGCTGCACCAATATGGGACTCTGCCACTTGTTCCACTGGGCCTTATCCAGAAACAACCTCATTAAACACAATACAAACCCTTGGCCCTGCTTCCACACACCTTACACTGTTTTCACATCATGTGGAAAAGACAGTGCATATGAGCTTCCTACATGAAAACACTGTTCATCTCATCTTTCAGGTGGTAAAAACAACTAGAAAGGAAGGTTCACTGTAGCTGGAATGAGTAGCAAAATAGGGCGGATATCTGGTCATTTCTTCACTTCCTTATCCCCGTGTAAATAACTCCTACTGGAAAACAAATTAGTTGAAGCCTAGCTAGCTAGCTGCTGAGCAGAAATGGAAATTCAAAAAGATATTTTCTTTTCAGTTCTTTCCATACTTTGCAAAATTCATTCCGTGACAAGCGAGGCTCCTCCTCACCGCAGAGACATCTTTTACATCTTTCTGTGTCTTCTTTCACCAGTTTTGTTGGTGTATCATCCACGTTAGCTTGCTGTCTCGGTTGTTAGCGAGGGGAATACATTTTCATGAACACTGTGCTGTGACTGGTCGAATACTCTTCAATGTAAGAGGAGGTTTTCTGGTGCAAGATGACGGCTTCCTCTCAAATTTTCATGGGCTGAATTACAGACTTGCCTATTCGAAAATTGTAAGAGATATTCTGGCTTGAGAGACGAGTTTGGGAATAAAGCCTATCAGTGTACATATCTATATATTTTAAGTTAATGCCATAAAAATATTTTTTCAAGTTCTACCAATTTGTCAGCTCTTGTCCGGGAAACTATACAATCTTTAAAGGAAATCTAGCCTACTTATTGGACATTTTTGAGAAACAAAAATCATACTTAATTGCATAAGGTGGCAGCCTATTACCTTTTTTCAGCACCACTAGAACATTAACACCTACAAACAATGACAGACTGACATGTGCCAAAGGATGATGATGTGTTTGTTTAACTGCAATCTAAGAGCATCCTTTTTTTATTTTTATTTTTTTGTTATTCAAACTCATACTACAGTCACAGATCAAAACAAATAAGAAACATACAAACAAAATAACATATCGATATACAAACTCAAAACAGACAATTACAGATGTACCTGAAGTACTAGATATTTTTTATTATCTAATACTAAGAACATATACAATACGGTTAATAGGGATGAGCAGTTTCTACAGTGTACACTCTACCCATCATTTGTATAAAATGTGCCTGGACCTACATGTCCTCTTCATTCAGAACCACAGACCTCTGTGCAGAACAGGCAGCATGTACATTGCCTCAAATGGATCATCTGAGAATGACTGATGAGCAGTGTGTCCAGCAATTTTGCATGGACGGTCAGGCCTTTCATGATAGCCACTTCTTGTTCAGCGGTAAATCTAAATCCCTAACTGTACATCCCCCACTCGCTTTTGGAGCTCCGCAGAGATGAAAATGTTCTGTGCCAGCGACAGTGTCATTCAAGATTGTGTCTGGTGGTATTCAAGGGGTTTTCAAGGCATCTGTATCCCAAAGCTTCAGTGCAATCATTGATGCCATGTTAGAATACATGAGGGATCTTATGTTTACTGAAATCCTGAATGACAAAGAGTATATAAAAGACAAGTCCCTCCCTTTGCGCTTCAGTTCCTTTGCATTTATCTAGCAATGGCACTGGCAATTCTCTCCCATATTGCCAATATTCAGTGTCAAGCGATTTAGAGAATCTCTTCACTATTCACAGCCTCTTTACATTAAGACTAACTGTTGTGTGATTATGAGGACAGATGTGCAGTTTTAGACTACTGTAATGTATTTAGCTGGTTAAATTTGTGTAGACCTACTTATTAGTGCTGCTGCTTTTTTTTTAATTAGGATTGAAGTCAGTGTACCAGCAGAAGCTTCCCACTTGATTAGGCTTGCATCAAATACCTACTATAACAACAACTTCATTTTATTTAGCCTAAATGATATTGTATTTAATGTAGGCAACCTCTTAGACCTTAAGCTATTTCCAAGTTATACTTGACATTAGTTGATAGTGAAATATCTAAACGTAACCTAAATTAAATAAAAACACTAATTAGCCTAATACAAGCCTAATGAATGAGCAATGCCATGACTCAAGCCCATAAACTGTCTTAACCAGAAGAGTGCACTCAGTAGAGAGCAGATCTCCTCCAGGTGTGTGTGGGGATACAATGTCAATATAAAGTAGATAGTTGTTATTGCTTTGTGCCACAACTGGTTGTAGAGAGGGTGAGAGGGGTTTTCCATGATGGCTTTGATCTTGTCCCTCATCCAAAGACCCGAGAAGATTAGGCAAATTAGTCCGCTGACGTATGAAACAGCGACAGCTGTTTTATACTTCATTTTTTACAGTGGTGAAGCATCAGGCTATTGAACCTATTTAACCCCTGCTTGTTGATAGATTCCATCAGCTTGACACTTTTTACAGTGTCATTCTCCCATGTGTCTGCTCTGTGTTCTGTTGACTTTATTCGTCAGCAGTGTGTTTTATAAACTTGAACAGAAAATACAACCCACATCCTGGATTTTTTCACCCACAATCAGAGCGAACACAGCCACAATAGGATGTAAAAATAGCCTATTAGGCTGATAGACCCAGTAGTATGCGAAGAGAAAGGAAGAAAGCAGTGATGGTCAAGCAAGCTAGATAATGAATGTAGTGAGGGAGCGGCAAAGCGTCCTAGAGAGCAGCAATAGTCGAGTGACCTAGATAATGAATGGAGTGAGGGAGCAGAAGTAGCGAGAACAACCGTTTTCCAAAGTTTTTGAATTAGTGCAACCACAAAAGGTTCTTCATCATACAATCATAACTGTGCACAAAAAATTTTTAGGTTGATAGGCCCAGCAGTTTGTGAGATTAGCTGCAGACAGACACACAGACACACGTGACCAAACACATGATCTCCTGGCAGCGATAATTAGTACATGATCATGATATAATTGGGAATATGACATGTTTTGGGGCTATTTTTCTAATCATGTATATGTCTCTCTCTAACCTAAAGGCAAGAGCTTCTCTTAAGGGGAATGTGACTTGCAATCCGAAACCTGGCAAATCAAAGGTCAGGTGCAAAAGAGGGGTAGTTTAAATATTCCTCCAATTGACATGTGTACAGATGACATGTATGTGCTAACTCTAACTCTTAACTGACTTTCAATGAACTAGGCATTTTGATGGCTTCAAATGAGTTTGAATGTGTGAGCACTTCAAATTGTTGTTTTTAGTCTTTTAGACTTTTAGACTGTCCAAGACTGTGGTTCTACTGGGCCACTCCCAGTGGCCAACATCAAAAGATTGCGGCTGCAATGGTCTACTCCCAGTTGTCAATGTGTAAAACTCTATGAATGGGTATTGCTGAAAAAAGAACAAGTGCACCCAATCAACCTTGTCTGAGTAACTAATGGTTAGAAAAGAATGTCAGTTGTGAATGACAATAGCCAAGTGGATAAAAATACCTGTGATTTTACAGACAGTGTAACTCAATTTTCACGTTGAAAAGCCTCCAAGTGGTGAAATTTAAATGGGCTTTGCCAGTCTCATTGCCAGTGTGTAAGAATACCACTGGGTGGAGTGCACATTAAAGTCCAAAAAGAAGTGAGCAGTGTCCTTTGAGTTAAAAAATACACTTGATCTAATGTTGAAGACTTATGAGTGTCCAGATATGGTCAACTTCATTGCTTTTTCTTCCCCACGGCCAGTGAGATTCAGATACTGTGATTGTCCAATGTTTCCAGAAATTATTTATGATAATAATGAGTGTATCTTCCACTTAGTTACATATTCACTACCTACTGTCGTATTTAAGGCAATAATGTCTCTTTGATATCTTGGAATGTTGTAGTAAATTTGCAGTTGTATGATTGGAACACAAACTGTAGAAAGCATGCAGTGTACTACAAATGGAAATAATTTGCCACAGAGATGTGATAACAAGGCAGTGAAAGGATTCCAATGCCCAACCCACTTTTGTAAGAGGATAAAACTCCATTGGCCACAATTAGTTTTGGTCTCATGAATCCAACATGTGCAAAATAGCTGAGAAAAATGATCATGAGCAACCACAGTCTACAGAAAACTTCAGTCATCACATTTTAATTTGAAAACTACAAACTCTGGTATTTCATTTAACGGCTTCAAACAAGTTTGACTGCATGAACACCTCCAAGTCCATGCTATTGGCTATTTCTATATGATGTGAATGCAGTGATAGTCCCTGCCAAATAGATGCTATCTAAGGATAATTTGGTAACTGAGCCTCTTTATTGAGGAAAAGGAAGGGAAATGCGTCAGTTCTGTTAAAACCAGTAGAGGCCACGTGTTACACTGAAACTGTTCATGTATTATTGTTGCTTTGCACTCCCTGTGGGATCAAGAGCACATTTCTGGTTTGGGTGGACAATACTACAGTATTTCACCCTGCTGTCAGGGACATGGCCAACTCTTTGTGTAATAAACATGCGAGGTGAAAAGTGCCAAGAGGTCTATCCCCATTTAACTCCTCATTCTATAAGTCACAGAGTCAATATGGGAAATTATTTTATTAGTTTGTTTACATGTTGCTGCAACCAGGCTAAACTGCATATACTGAGCTAGAATTTAGGTCTTATTATAAACAAGAAAACACGCAAAATTATAAAAAACTTGTAATATCCCCCCTTCCGCAATAGTAGCATACTTGTCATGTAGGGGAAAGAAATGAATATCTGAATAAGTACTGTTCACCACCATGTTTTTGTTAAAGTTGCTAAAATCGCAAATGTTGAACTGATGAAAATTTGAGGGGCTTCATTACCTAGAAATCCTGTAAGGTGTCAAATCTGATTTATCTTTATTGTGTTCCAGAAAGTATTTGTGTAGAACTGCAGGAAATGCAATGAAAAATTCCAAATTTCACCCTCATATGTGTCTCCAACACTCTTAAAATCAAATTTATTCACCCTTGAACACAGTACAGATAACCAACCTTAGTAGGGATGAATGTGTATCAGTATGATTTCATTATTCTCCATGCGCCATGACCACATAAGTACCGCCACATGTGCATCAAAGTGCATAAACAATGTATTGAAATATAGATGTGTAGTTGGATGTGCCTCCACTAAAGTGACAAAAATACGCGGAGCACACACCCAGGTGCTCCGCGCCATTGACCTGGTCTAAGCAGGCAGGCACAGGCGGGCGCAAATCATGGTTGTCCATGGCACCAAAGTTCCAGTGCGCCCCAGGAATGATAAGAACACACCCACTACTGCGCCTCTGCTCCCTTGGTACACAGCGTGTCACCAAAATACCAAACACGCCCAGGTAAGGAGAATACGGAGAATAGAAACCCTCACTGAGCCTCACCAAAATTCCACTGCGCCAGTGACTGGCCATGCTTTGCGCACTGCGCCCGTACGAAAATAGGGAAGTCAGTAGCCTAGCAAACCCAGGAGTCATTAGCTTAGCAAAGTGAAAAAATAAACCTTACAGCAACTCTGAAGCTGTTTTACTTACACAATGTATCATGTGCATTTGAAATACGTCTTGGGATAAAAAAAAAAAGAAAAAAGAAAAAAAAAGAGTCAATTTAAGAGAAGTTAGATGGTAGGAACTATAGATATTTAGTTAGTTCCTACTATCTAACTTCTCCTGAGACTTTTTTCTTTTAACCGTTTTTTTAATTCCAAGACATGTATTTCATTACTGTGTAGTACATCAGGTACATTGTGTAAATAAGACAGCTTTGGAAGTGCTGTAAGGTTTATTTTTTTCACTTTGACGGAGCTAGGCTAATAACTCCTGTAGACTTCAAGTCTTTGTGCTAAGCTAACACGAAATGCTACCCATCAGAACTGAACCATTGGATGTACAGAGGAGAAAATGGCATCCAACATCGTCACAGTCTAGGTAAGTCAGAAAAAAAGGGTATTTTGCCCAAAATGTTGGAGTATTCCTTTAAGTATAGATTTGTTGCTTATATTTGATGATTTCTCGCCAGCGACCATATAGACACTGGATTTTAACTGGAGCGAACGGAGTAAATGAACGTCATTTGAACTGCAAGGGATGGGACACTCTTCTCTGTTGCATTCACTATTTGTTATTTGAACTGCAGCTAATGCCATGTGATTCTAAGCTCCTGCAGATGGTAATAGCCAAAAGGGAAAGCATAAAATGTTTCCATATGACAGTAACTCATTTAATATGGGAGATAATCAGACATCTTAACTGGGTTTCCCGTGAGAGCTTAGCATTATTCTAATCCAGATATTACGTTTACGTGCATCGACCCAAAACCATATTGGTTCGGTAACTGCTGAGGTTCTCTGCTGGGATCAGGGAGGTCTTTAGAAAAGGAAACGACACTGGGTGTTGTTTTTCCTCCACAGCTGTGGTCAACCTGCTCTGAGCATTTCTGGGTGACCTAAATGTGAAGCCACATCATCAACAGACTTGACTTCATGAGGGTCAGATTTGTGTATTGCAATTGCCCGAACAGTGGGTGGCTCTCCGTTGAAGAACCTTGACGCGGGATCAGATAAATTCAGCCAGGGCAATCAGAAGTGATGCTTCCTGGGCACTGACATCATCATGGCGTGGTAAAAGTTATTTTAAACAATTTAGCTCTGTTCTTTATTAAGCCATATTCAAGTGATAAAACAAAGTAAAAGTTATATTATTTGGGAAAATGATTTGTAGCTATGAATACCTAAACTGTGATTTTAATCTCCTGTAATCACTCAACTTTGTCACTAGATTCAGCAATCGCTTCTATGTATGCATGCGGTATTTTGTTTTTAATGCTCTACGCCTTAGGAAATGTCAGATGTGTTACTGCCAGATACTTTATGTAGTTTATCTTGTCAGCTATGAGCGACAAGAACTGATCAGATTAAAAATCCTTTCACTTGGCGACACGACAAAGGCTTTTCTTTTCTTTTCTATCCTATTCTGTTCCACCAGCCTTGTGCAGTCTTTGTTGGACAAGTGCACCATGCAAAAACCTATTCTCCAGAGGCAAAGACTCAGCTCCTCTGGATGAGAACAGCAGTTTGGGGAGCAGAGAGGCTACAGCGTTGAATCACTCAGCTTTAATTTCTTCTGGAACCTGCCAAGAAAAATTATGGTCCATTTAGGGTATTTTTTTTCCTCTTGGCAGAGATACTGGCCTCAAGGGGGAAAACCCCACTGTACTAAGCCACATCACAACAAGTGCAATCTCTGTGGCGCAGTGACCTGACAACACCCAAAGGAGACCCTGATAATGAACTGAAGTATTAAATGACTTTTTTTATTAGTGTAAATGTTAGACCAGTTCTTCACAGTTACAGTCAAGCCTTCCCATCCC
>OMKZ01050618.1:0-16538 GCA_900302535.1 Neoniphon sammara | reverse complement strand
CCATGTTTGAATACAGCTCTCATTATCAAAATTAAACATTTTGTTGTTAATAGACCTGTTCGACGTGTTGAAACATCAGGCAGGTCTCGTCAGGTCTCGTCAACCTCTCTCGTTCCCTCGATTATCTGCCTTTTCGCCCTGATTATCTGGCAGCCTGAACGAACGCGGGAAACAAACTCAGTGAGTTGGTCAATCATCTCTCTCATGTATGTGCTATTTTTTTTCTCTCTGTGTTGCTGTGCAGATGGCCTACATCTTTCTGCCTGGCTGAGCTGACAAGTAGCACTCCTTTCTAGGAATGCTGATGCTGATGATGAACTCTCTGTGTGTGTGTGTGTGTGTGTGTGTGTGTGTGTGTGTGTGTGTGTGTTTCTGCGCACACAACCCGGTGCTGCTCTGCTCATCTGTATGTGGATTTATGCTCAAGCGCGCAGATATCAGCCGCAGCCACAATGTAGTTTGATGGGAGATAGAAGAGAGCTCTTCTTTTTCTATGCTGGATTTCTCCGTGTGTTTCACATTTTTACAAATCGCTGAGTCTGAAAGTACGTCCTCATCCTTTTATTTTTAGGGGTTAACAAGGAAATCTGACAGCTTTCTGTTTTAGATCACCTTTCCCCCCTATTAAATGCCATTGTAGCTGTGCTGAGAATTTCTCCAGTGACATCAGGCGGGATTTCACTTTTGTAGTTCGCCGCAGAAAACAAAAACACAACATCAAACAATGTAACGGCACGTGAAACGCAATGAAAAATCACCAATGCAAGTTTTTAAATACTGTGTTAAATAATGTGTTTTTGGCTGGAATTCTCCTTTAAAACACAAGCGCATGCACAGAGGCACGCACACACACACAAGCAGGATTATTAACATCAGCGTTCTTAGAAAGAGGTACCTCACAGCCAGGGTAGGGTGCGTCCTAAAAGCAGATTATAACAGCAGGGGGTCTTGCTCTCTTTAAAACGTGAGAGCGCCCTGGGTCCACAGTAATATACACTACGTCTACCAGGATTGCATCGGGAACATTTTCTCTGTGCCTTTAGGTTATCGTGTATGTAGTCATCTATGTCTGACTCTGCAGAATGACCTCCCTCTGGCCTGTCCACTTGCCTGTCCCTTGATCCAAATTGACTTTGCTGTTTTGGGCCCTGCTTTTTGAGAGGGCGCTCCACTTCTCCCCTCTAAGCCGATCTGACGGTCTGTCTCTCTTGGTCAGTATTTGTTATTTGAGATAAGAGTTTTTCCCCCGGAAGGCAGATTTTGTATTTTTGGAGCAGCCTTATGCTTCGCTGGCTCATCGCATCTGGAGGCATCTGCAGGTAGACGTGCTGTGATGTCATCAATGACATTTCGGTGGAAGAAGTAAGCTGCGAGCTCTCGAAAGGTGGCTCTCCTCTTTACCTGGGCTGCTCTACAGAAATGAGATAAAGCAGTCCCATTGCTGTAGTTATGTTTTCATGTCATGCCTTCTAATAAATATCAGTTAATTAAAAATGTCCATGCAGCTAGCATGCAGGAGGCTATGACATGATCATTTTATTATGCTGACAGACATATGTTCTGTAAAAATGTTACCTTTCGCAATCTGGCAGATTTTCACGTTATAAAAAGGAGAACTGGCGTGCTCAGCTCAAAACTTGAACGAGTGCCAACTCACAAACTGTAAAAACCATCAGCACTCTCACAATACAATATACAAACTTTTTAGTTTACACAGCAGCAGAAACAATGTGTGTGTTTCAGTCCTTCCTCAGCGTTTCTCTGTTTTGTCTGTTGCTGTGTAAATTTAAAAAAAAAAAAAAAAGTTTGCATATTGTGCTGTGTGAAAGCTGACAATTTTTGCAGTTAGATTTTCACCTTACTGAAATATAGACGCCTGGTTTTGGACAAAGCCTGGTCAAAAAGATTATTGGCGCTGCAGGCGACAAAACTGTTCACGTCACTATTGAAAAATGCCTCAGGCAGCTGTCAAATGTAGGTATAAATATGGTATTTAATCATATTTGTATCATTTTTGTGCAAAGCTTAGCTGCAGCTTCTAAGCTTGGATGAACAAATAAATAATAAAAGGTTGTTTAAAAATGAGAACTTCTGCTCTTGAATGGCGTGTCTTACATAAATATGTGGTCATTTGCTTGATGAAACAAATAAACTAAAATAGGACATCCTCCTGTGGGCTTGAAGATGCCCACTTGATACCCCCAGTGGCATACCCACTCTCATTCACCGCCCCGTTGCCTTTGTCAGCCAAGCCATTTAAGCACTTAACAAAGGGTTATTTACATCAAATCCTGTGTAGGGTCAAATTTAAGTAAAAGGTCAAGTCCACATCAGCTCATCAATGTTGTACAACACTGTAAATTTGATCCTCATCGCCGCACTGTTTAACAGCTGTGAGGTTTATCTGCTCTCTGAAACACAACAGTGCAAATAGGATGCACTGAGCTGAGCCTGGTGACCCAGAAAGCCAGAGGTCAAACTGATTGGAGAGACTTGCCACGTGTTGGACGGGGTCGTAACTGGCATCACATCGCATTGATTGACTCAGATCCATTGGGGAATCTCCAATAGGGCTGTCTTATTTAATTAGGACTAGCTACACATTTCAGTCCGATGTTTATTACTGGGCAGGGGTGGAGCGTCTGACATTTGAAAGAGCTAATAAATTTGATTTGGATTATCCTCATCTTGGTTTTGGCTGTGTCATTAACTATAGAGAGGTGTCCCTTTGTTTGGGTTAAGGACTCCATCACTCCCTGTACCCTTCTTATCGCTCTCTGTCTCACACACACACACACACACACACACACACACACACACACACACACACACTTTCTGTGTCGGTCTCCCTGTCTCAGCTGACCACAGATGTGAATGAATGATTGGTATTCTCCAGGCTCGGCTTCGGGGGGGATTGAGTGAGCTTATGATCAGCTTTAGCCTGTCGTCCTCGCCTTGATTGGCAGCTATGGTTTCCTCTTTCGATGAAGCAGGAAGTGGAGGGAGAGGGGGGTGGGTGACGGGGTACCCGTGGCATTCTGCATCTCATGACGCTGTCGCCCTGCATGATGTGTGCATCTTAGTCATAAATTTGATGTTCCACTCAGACGAGCGTTGAGTCACAAAAAGAGTGCATCAGCCGACGCCACTGGTTGTATGCAGATGAAGTTGGCTCACTGAACCTTTTTTTACCATTAAGTTGTCTAAACGCCATTGCACATACACAACAACTCAAATAAACAATGCTTGTATGCATAAAATTTGATATTTTCAGGAGCCGTTTATTGCAGCAAAATTATAAAAAAAAAAAAAAAAAAACCTCCAGACAGAGCGGTGTGCTTTTGCAGTCCGAGTGTGAGAAGTTGGAAAATGTGACATCGTTGTTTTTAACATTGCAGCGTCCCGTTCTTTTGCACTGGAAAATGGATTGTGCATGCGGCGGCCATGAGTGTGTCTTAATGGAGCTGTGTAGTATTGAAACCGTCCTCCCTCCTGTTATGATCAGTTTCATGCCATCTCGAGCTCCCGCTTTGTTTCCTGTCTCAGAGGAGAACAGCTCACTCAAGTCTGTAATGCTCTGTTTTCATGCTCGCTGAAAACGCTCGCTCCCAACCAAAATACACTGTAGCATCGCGCTCAATATTCCTAGCCTCATCCCCCGTGGAAGAGAAATAATTTATAAAATGAAATCTACATTTGTTGTGTAAATGACCACATGCTGTAGGATATTTAATCCTGCCTGCAGTCGATCCCAGTCATGTGACTTGACCTAGTTTTCATTGCCTCTCTTTGCCTGTCTCCCACTCTCCCTCTCTCTTTCATTCTCTCTCCCTCTCCCTCCCTCTTTTTCGTCTCCCTCGCTCGCTCTCTCTCTCTCTCTCACTCTCTCTGGCGCTTTCTCGTTCTCCCACAGTCTCGACGCGCTGCTTTGCTCTTCCTCTCTCCCTCCTCTCCTCCATCCCTCCACTGTCTCTGTTCATCCCCCTTCGTCTCCCTCTCCATCCTTTTCCCTCTCTGTTACCTCTCGCTCGCTGCCGTCTGTATTTTTATTCGCTTTTGAATGAGTTGAGGGTTTGCCTTCCCTCTGATATGTTAATGTCTGTGACTATATGGCCAGTAATTCTGTTCTTGATTATGTGCTGAAACGAGGAATACATGGAGAGTTTCATTTCATCTGCTGCATGAGGAAATAGCACTTGGAGAATCATTGCTGGTGCAAAAGTAGAAGAAATCATGGGTTATTAGTGAAGTGATGTGTCATCCTAAGAGTTAAACACATCATGGGTTACTATTAAAGTCATGTGTCATCAGTCATCCTTAGATTTTTAAACAGTTTTGTATCTGAATCTGTGCTTTGGAAATTTTGGCTGATGAATTTTAGGTAGTTTCATTTTACCAGAATGGATGTAAACATTTAATCATAAAAACATATAAGCATTTTGCAGCTAAATGCATCACATTTCTGCATGTATTTATGTATGTACATGTATATGTATGCACAAAGCATACTGGAATTTTGTTGATTATCCTGTGGCAAGTCACTATCACTCCAGCATCGCCCACTCCTCCCCCAGCCAGAGCCACACAGTTCATGGGCTAACCAAGAGGTTTTGTCCGTAGTTTGTTTGTTTGTTTGTTTGCAGTACATCTTTTAACATCATTCAGTTGAGTTATGTTGGCATGCACTCTCACCACTTTGAGAGATCTCCTTCAGTTTTTTTCCCTCCTGGTTTTATTGTGTGTGCCTTCACCTGGCCCTGACATCTGAGTGCACATATTGTTTATCGCTTCATAATTTGAATCACTGCGTTTATTCAGGATGTAGTACTCAAAGTGAACTTTGTATCTGCCAATGGCTTGACTTGTGAAAAGGGATATGAATTTCAAAAATGTAGTTTTGCAATTCAGCACAGTAAAGATGCCACTGAGCAGGTCAGTGATTGGACATAATTGCATTTATTTATGATGATGCTATTTCAAACATTTGATTGCATTCAATTCAGTCCCATGAAGAGCAATGCAGAGTTTACTAATGGTGTCCTTATTTTGAATCGGATCATGGCTCATGTTAAACTTGAGAATAACTACCAACCAAAATCTATTGAAAATTTAAGTTATGGCGTTTGATGGTTTCAAACAAGGTTGAATACATGAACACTTCTAAGTGGTGCCCCATAAACACAGCGTGCTTTACAGTTCCATTCATCATGCAGAAGAAGAAAACTCAAATTAATATTCACAATTTGAACCATTGAATCAGGTTTAGCTGGTGAAAAGGGCAAGGGTGAGGGCCGATACGATTCGTTAATGATCGCACGGGTATTCACCTGTTCTCATATGTCTGAACATGCTAACCAGGCCTTCCCAGTTCAAATCGGATAGTTGTTACAGAACCACAGTGCTTATGATCACCGGCTCCCATGGCACCCAAACTCCAGGAAGCTGTGAAATGGAAAGCCACCTGTAAAATGTGGAGCAGTTAAAAGTTCATTTCCAAATTAACATATATCTGATTTTGGAAAACAATCAAACAAAAATGAACTTACATTCTAACCGAAGACATAAGTTACACACTCACCTTTTAGACTTAAAAATAATTTGAAAGCTCTTTATTTCATAAATATACAGTCGATGTCTCATTTGGAAATCCAACTTGTCATACGTGAATAAATACCCATATTGTCTGAATGTTGTCTCCTCCTCCTTCCGAGAAGAGACAAAAACCTTCCAGTCTAGTCAGTCTGGCAGGTTAAATCGTTGGTATGTGGACTTGGGTGTTTACATTTGAGAGTGTTTGCACACCTTTTTGTGCTCATGACTCACGAGTCCTCCTCTCTCCCCCCAGAGAACTACAAAACCTGTCTAGTGAGGCTGCCATGCTAATAAATTGTCAGATAGATAGATGGATAGATAGATGTTTTTTCTCCTTATTGGCCTCTCCTGGCCACCGTACACAGAGGTGTCCCTAAGAGGGGAACAGGCCTCTTTGGCAGAGTCTCAAGGGAAAGATTCGGCAGCTCCTTGGAATGCGCGGCATGTATCCGTTCCTGAAGAGCACAAGAGATCACACAGGACCGATACATGAGCCCCAACCAGATCCTTCTGAATTTAGCAATCACAGGTCAGATGAGTCAGCTCGCTTCCCCCAGCGAACGCTCCAACACTCTGCTTCTCCATGTTTTGACAGAACTTGTTTATCATGTAAACAGCGAGCGGAGTGTCTTCAATGATCAAAATCAAAAACCAGCATCTTTCGTTTGATTGAGAGAAGTGCAGCTTGTCTGCCCGCAGAGCCAGACGCTATGCATACATTTTACAAATTAGGGAAAGTTTTTAGAAGTGCTACTGAAAAGCGAAAGAGTTATAGTTTACTATCGTTTTCCCCGATTTTAAATAACAAAATACCCTGGATATTAGGTTAGCTTTTATTGTCATGCTTTTTGTGAAGAATGTGCACTCGTTAAATCTGAGCAATATAAAAGTCGTTATCTTCTCCACCATAAGAAACTTACACTGAACTGTGGCTGCAAAATGAAATCACTTATCAGGTCATGCATTAATGCTTATTCATGCAGTGTGTTGTAATCACAGCAATGGCAGTGGGTGGTGTTTCATGGCTGAACTGCTATATCCATTATTGTGGAGATTGAAAATTACTATACTATATTAAATTTCTCCTTCTTAAATAGCATCTCAGGACTAAAAGTGATTTTTCTGTTGTTAGAATCATGTTCTTATCTTGTAACAAGGACTGAAATGCCCGATAATAATGTGGATTTTCATTCACGATTCCCCAAACTTTCTTGTGCCAGAAACCCTTTAATATTTGCACACATTTGTCTATGAGACCTTTGGACCCTCCATATGACTTTGCCCCAGTATTTTATGAGTATGTATGATTGTGTGAAAAGTTATGAACAAACTAAACATTTTTATCCTTAATTATGCTAAACCTTATTTTTTCTCTCCAGGACCCTTGGTGGTCCCCAGACCTCACTTTGGGAAAAAATGAATTGGCCATTTAAGAGTAATTAAAATGTTGTTCTGCTGACTATTAAGGCTTGGTAAGCATGACTCATAGCCATATTTCAAAACTTTTATGTAACACCTAAAGAGTCAGAGAGCGAGGCGTACCTGGCCTTTATAAAGTCTTTGCTAAAGATCAAAGTTATTCAGGACTTTGCCCTTCCTGCCCCACTGTAGAGGCTCAGGCTGGCAAAATCAGTGTCATATTCCTCTAATTTTTCCTCAACACAACTTTTTTAAATTCATGTCTCACATTTTCATTGAGTTTGTGTACATGTGCACTAATAACTGAATCTTAACGTTCAGACTATTGAAATGTCATGTAATCTTGTGTAAATGCCATGTAAGCACATTTATTTGATTATCTGAATCGGGCTATGGTCATAATTGGGGTATACATAACTCAGTTAAACACTCCGAGATTTATGCTCAATCTTTCGATTTATCAGGGCATGTTAATGCCTCAGTTGGATTTATTTCAGCTTTGTCAAACTGCCCATGTCAGTCACCAACCAGAGTAACCCAGATGTTGTTTTTGTGGAATATATGAGAGCAAGAAAGGCCACGTTTGGCTCCTGTAGTGCTGTGACGCAACGGACTGATTTTTAAATGAAAACATTTAAACCAGGTTATTAGAGAAGTCGCGTCACTTGAAACCAAGTAAATGTAATGGAAATATTGCCTTAAGCTGATTATTTACATTGTGTGCATGCGCTTGTTTATGTATGCATGTATATTATTGTAATACTGTATATATTCCATTTTATATCTCTATTTTGAAAAGGGCAATGAAAGTTTATTATGACCTATGGAAAATGTCACAGTTTTCGCTTCAACAGTCAGTGTGTAGGAAAGGGCTTCAGAAGTATCTAAAAGTTTTATGAACGTAGGGACAAGACCGAGGCGAGAGCAGGGATAGGTTCAACTCTGGTAGCAGACACAGAGGAATTGTTTTTTTCTCTACTCTCTATTCACAATATCTGACCGACTTTAGAAACATATCCCCGTTCATTTTGGCTATGTGAGAGCTGAGCTTCTGACACAGTGACCAGCAGATGAAGAGATTGCATGGCAGGATATATTCAGACCGAGGAAGAAAATGTGCTGTACCGTCCGCCTCACACAAATGGAAACCATTCATTAGCCTGCTGAATTTCCTGCACTCAGACAGATATGGTAGCATGGAGCCGGGATCTGGGGAAGCTACCAGATCAAAACATGTTTATTGTTAAGAGTAAGTATATAAAAAAAAAAAAAATCACTTAGATGGGAGCAGAACAGTTGATACTTGAAAGTTTACTGACTGTGTGCTTTTGTGAGAGAGCCTCTCCATTCATTATCTTGGCCAAAACTCTTCATTCCAAAACCTGACTTTTACTCTGCAGTGGTAACTACTGTTTTCCTGTCCAAGTCTTCCCCAGTCTGGCCTGGCTTGATGTCATGTAGCCTTCTGTGGTTTGGTGATATTGAATTGTGAGGCGTCACTTTGCAAACAATTTACTAACGATTTGAAGTCCAGGACGAGGATTATACGATTCATTTTCTTCTGGAGTTCACTCCCTAATGGAGCAGTACAGTCCAAGAAATGAAATCATTATTGCTGGTTTTAAAATCCCCCATTCATATTTAAGTTACTCCATCTTAAAGGGGTATTTTAGCCAAAGAGTACACTTAATCCCCCCCTTTTTTAAAACCAGCCCACAACTGATCTCTCCTTTTTGAATATTTTGCAGTACATAATCTGAGTAATTCTTGGTCCTTAACATTTCTATTGTATTTTGATGTTTTTATTGTAGCTCTGGTGTTTCATGCACACCCAAGCACAGTCTGCTCCAGCTCCAGATGTTTTTGTTTCAGTTTTTGGAATATAATGCCCCTCTTTGTATGATTCACATAACAAGCCCAAACACACTTTTTTCCCACGGACTATCTGTGCCTCCCTTTCATTTGATGAATCGATGAAATCATTTCCATTTGAGGAAAAGCACATCATTACCCTTAAAATATATAGGAAGTGGTTTGTAAAAGTGGCATCGGCTTTGCAAAGCAAGGACAGAAGTTTACCACTGTTGTCGAAAAAATGTTTTTTTCTTCATTTTTTTATGCTACCAATAAATTCAGACATGCAGATGTGTCTAATTTTGTAATGAAGCTTTGCATTTATGCCATCAGAGGAAAGAAAGCCTAGAAAACAGATAAAAGTGGAGTGTGGGAGAGACGAGGTTTTAGGGTGCAGTGGGGTGGGGTGGGAAGGGTGAGCTCTGGCCCATGTGTTGTGCAGCGCTGCTCGAGTGAGACAGAGGGTGCAGGAGGCGTTAAGCCGACAAAGGCAGAATGCACAAATTGATAATGCAGGTTTTCACTGTACCCTGCATGGACCTTGATCGGTGAATCTGGGTCAGACACTGAAGAACATATTGTTCCGAAGGGGAGAACAGAGGACGTGGGTGGCAGCAAGAGTCCTTCCCTGTGTGTGCGTGTGTGTGTGTGTGTGTTTACATAGTCAGTATGTAGATTTTGAATGTACAAGGTGACAGGAGGAGGCTAATGGGAGACTATGTGCTCCTGTGGAGATAGGGAGCCAGTGAGTGTGGGCGTGTGGAGTTAATTTAGCGGGCTAACAGGAAGCGTGCTCCGGGACCTTCCTCCAGGACGCAGGCAGCAGGGCACAGGTCGCTAAGCTACACCACTCTCTTTCTCTCTCTGCCTCGGAGCACCTCCCCCCCCTCCGCTGTTCGTACATAAGCGTGTGCCTTCCCCACGGAGTATTCATCTCCATACTGTAAACCCATGCTTTATTTTAACATTCTTGCTGGAGGTAATTCCCTTTGATGATTAGGAACGTCAGCCTCGATCAAGGAAAATCTAAGCCGTGAAGCAAGGGCAGAACCAATTGTAGCCATTATTGTCAGGACTAAAAATAGTAGTTTTGACACCAGATTGAAGCAGTGCAGACGAGGGTGAATCCTGCAAAAAAAGAAAAAAACGCTGGATGAATTTCCACCCGCTCTCCATTAGAGCGAACGCTAAAACAAAGTTTTATCTCTCCCTCTCTGGCGGCGATATTTCACAGCATAGAAGGGGCCAGTGTGTGCCGTGCCAAGGGCTGTTGGCGTGGGCAGATACTCTGTCATGTGAACGGCTACTGTAGAGATCAACAGAGGGATAGTGAATTTTAAATGCTTCCTTGTGTCCATTGCCTGGTGAAAGGAGCGTCTTTTACCCTTTGCAGCTCTTCTGAGTCCAATCACACAAATTTGATTAGAGCCGTTTGCCCAAGGAGCTGCTCTCAGCGCCGGGCTGCAGTGAGGCCCTTGTTCCCCCCGTTTGCCCCAGAGAAAGGTCTGACGCGCACAAGCAGTCTTTGAACCAGCCCCCTCTTCTCTTCCCCTTTAACCTCATTCATCACACTCTCTTAGTTTCTCCGTCTCCTTCCTGCCCCTCTGTCTATCTGTGGCTGCTCACCACTTCACACTGAATGAGACAAATGGCCGTTATTTATTATCAGGAACCGCCGCTTTGGCATCATCGAAGCTCAGCCCCGGCTCTGTGTGATGTTTTAGACAATGCTGTCCGTCCCAAGAGGCCGTCTGTCCCAGATCTCTCTGGGAAAAGTTGAATTTGGGTGAGTGCGAGGTACAGGAGAAGTGCAGCCGCTGCCAAAGCACATCCATTTTTCAGTCAGCATTAGCCACACTTAGAAGCGCCTCAGCCGTAACCTCAGTGTCAACAAGGGCAGTGGAGCAGCATCAATATTTAATAATAACTGTTTACTTTTTTTTCCAACTGAAAAGCAAATAAACCAGGCAAGCACTGTAGTTGTATGGATTGACATGGCTGTCTTGCACATGGAAAAAAAACTGCTGAAGTGAAGGTGAGAAGAATTAATAATGTTTGGACCACATTTTTCTGCTGCTATGTGTTGTTTGTTTCACAGTCAATAAAAAAGCTGGCCCGTTGTGCATGTATGGTTTTCGAAGGTTTGCCAACCTTTGTTGTTCAAGGTTGACTGGAATTCAGTCTAAACAGAAAATGGTGTTCACTTTTGAGAAATTACTTTCCTGCCCCTATTGTGACTCTGAATATGGTCATTTTAGTTTTTTTTCTATGCATTCCAAGTGTTCAATAATGAGAAAATCCAATTCACAATAAAAATTCCATGCTTTTCACATTATGTACCAAAAAACAATTTCTGTTTTGTTGCTGAAGGATAACTGCAGCTCATTTAAAAAGACATGCAGTTGCATTTGGTTATTTGTTATATTATATCAAGATGTCACATTATGTTTGGGATTGTTTAGATGGCTGAACAAAGTGTTTAATGACTGAACAAAGTGGAAGTTTTGCCTAAGGTGTGCAGCCTGACGTGCGCTTTTCGATAATAACAGTCCTAAAGTCAGTTTTACAAAGGTCATCTTTGTCAGTTCTACCTTTTCTGCAGATGCCTTGCAGCTTCAAATGCCACACCAGGGCAACTGCCACTTTCATTATCTCGAGACTGTGTGAAAGTGCAGACTCAATTTGAGACAAAGTAGAAAGGCATTTGTCTGAAAGAGCCGTTATAGAAAGGTGCTCTTGTTCATTTCAAAAGCGCCTCAGTTTAGGTCTCGCAAAACACAGTTGCTTAATAAGTCATTCAATAAAGCTGTCCAGTTAACATTTTATTGCCAGTGCAACAGGCCTCAGCAGCAGTTGGTTTTGTGACTCAGTGCTCAAGAAAAAAATGCAAGTTGCAGTTTTTAGTCACTGTTGTTTTCCATTTATTGAATAGTAGTCATAGCATAGATCCCTTGTATTAGGAGAACTTGAGTCATTCTGTTAAAGGCAATTTCTCTCCCAAGTAACTATTTGTTGTGGCTGAAACTGGGCATTATGTCTTCCAACCAAGGTCCTCATGGATGTCTATTTCTGTAGATTTTGTCTAACCTTCCATTAGGGCTGAGAGAAGCCCTCAGGTGACTCATGTTGCCCTATTAATTCATCCAAGGCGGGGCAAACGATGGCGCCAAAGAATCTGCAGGCAGAGTGAGATGCAGCTTTAGTCTCTCGATTTTCAGAAAGAGCCACGCTTGCTTCAGTTGTGGATGCATGCCCTTTTGTGTTTGACCAAAAAAAAAAAAAAAAAAAACCAACACAAAAAATAGTCATAACCAGTAACTAACTAATAATAATAATAATATAACTAACTAATTTTATAATAAATGTATCTTATTTTCTTTAGTACATCTGGACTCTTATTATTTTAAATCAACAAATGTATCAAACAAAAAATGTATTGAAAACAAAAGTCATAAAATATATATATTTTTTTTAAAATCAGTTGCAGAATTGACACAAGGGAAAGCGGTCAAGTTTTTTTTTAATCGGCCATGTGGGTACGGTTATTGGCCAATGTCAATTATTTCAAAATGGCAGAAATCGGCTATCACTAGTCATAATATTTCAGAAGCCTGTAATTCCCTTGAAAGCAAAACACTTCTTCAATGCATGGCTCACTAAATATCTCGGGACTGGCTGCAGTATTTAATAATACGATCAACACCCAGGTCGTCCCTCCAGTGAACTTAGTACGCACTTTATCAGGTCTGCTCTGTCATAGCCTTTGCTTTGCTTGAGCTTAAGAGGAGCTGAGAGGCATGTTTAAATGTGACTTTTAAAAAAAAATGGAAATTATCTAAGGGAGGGGAGACAGTTTGCTGATGGAGCAGATATGCTGGGATCGGGCTGGATGCTTTCCATGCTGATGATCGAGATCAGAGAGAGATGCAACCTGCGAAACACGCCGCAGCGCTCATATCAGGAGTGTTTGATAATCACAGTCAGGACAGTGAGAGCTGATGGGGTCCTACAGGATCATTTAGCTCCTCACAGATAGCTGATGTGGTTTGATGAGCATGCAGTAAAGGTAGGGTGGGTCAGGCACATGGTTACTAGAGCATCAGAGCATCAGATGTAGGCGAAATGAATAGTTGCTGCATTGGATCAGCTCCCTTTAGTGGAAAGCAAACATCAGAGGCTCATTAAGCATTGCACTTGATGGACCTTGGTGCTAATAAGAAAACAGCTAGAAATCCAACCATAAATCGTGGTCGACACACTGTCGCACACATTAAGCACTGCCATAGTCCTGTAAACTCTGCAAATCAGATCAATTAAATGCATTGTCTTCTTCAGTTATTTTATGAAAGTTTAACAATCATTTCATCATTCAAGGATGATGGTGGATTAGTCTTTTTGTTCGACAAATATCAGGATTTGAGTAAAAAAAAACAAAACAAAACAGAAAACCAAACATAATAGATCTCTCAAGGGCATCTGGGCAAACACTTGACAATCACACACTCAAGCCTTCAAGGTTGTGTTGGAGGAGGAGCAGGGAGAGGGGAAGTGTGGTGTAGGACAAGGTCTCGAGCTCCGTCCATCTCTCATGTGGAGCTGCAGAAGACTGTTGAAGGTGAATGGCATTTACGACGGTAACCCTGGCGATTGATAGCTCCTCTGCCGACCCGTCCCTCCGAGCCTCGCCGGGACCTTAGCCCCGGGAGCCCCATGTGGGAAAAGCTTTTTATTGCACCTGGGAGATGCATTAAGGACCCAATGAACTTTGACCTTGGGCTTGATCACCCTGGTAACACCAAACATGAACAATGGCTGGGCTTTAAGAGAGGACTACACCGCTGCAATCCCTTAACTCTCATAAATGCATGAATGTATTTCATTCAAGACTCGGTTTTGTGGGATCTTGTAAAGTCTGTAAGCACTTTCACTGATGTGTCCGTGATAAATGAGAGTCGGCCAATAATGAAAATACTTTTGCTCACAATCATGCACAGCGAGCAAATAACTTTATAACTTTTGTTACAAAGGCAAATTTGCACACCTTTGTTTCATTAGCACATTGTCATTAGGCCGTTCTTTCATTAGGCTTATATCAATACAGATCTTTTTTCATTAGTGGAACATCTCAAAGGCTCGCCTTCATTAGCACAGTGTTGTAAATGCTGTATGTGGTTTCATTAGCGGCCTATCTTTAATGAGAAAACCCCCAGCGTGTTTACATTGCTCTGATCCCCCCTGATCACTAGTGAGGATAATGCTGATTGGCTGTTGGTGGGGGATGTTTGAGCTTGTCCCCTGAAGATTGGATCATGCAGTTATTAAAGCCAATGAGATCCCTCTCTCTGCTTGGAAGTGGAGAGCGAAAAAAAAAAAAAAGATCAAACGTCTCTGTAATCAAGGGCCTGCTACAGTATACGGGCCAAGACATAATGACGCAGTGTGATCGAGAACCTTTTAATGACAAGACATGCACCAACCTCACCGCTCATGACAGGAGATCCAGAACCTGCACATACATGTTTGAGCTGCTGCTTTGCTTTCATCATTTTACTTCAAGGTTTGAAAAGTAAAGCCTCTTATTGAAATTGATTTAAGGTGCTAACAGGAAAAAGATGGGTGTTTCGCATCCACAGTTTTTCAACTAAGTATAGCAGCTGTCAAGCTATGGAATATGGGTGTCGGAAGATCATTTTCTTATCATTTGATATGGAAGATGCAGTGTTTTTTGTTTTTTTTAAACTGGACAAATAAAATCTAACAAATGGCTGCATAGTTCATAGTGTATTTACATTGAAAGCAACTAGGATATGCATTTGTTTTCTTTGAGATGCTTAGATCATATTCTAGTGGAGGTTCAAACAAAAATGCTCTATTTTTCAGCTCCGTCTCCCACGCTTCCAGCTTTAGGTGAAATTCCAAGTGTTTGAATCCCGTACTGTAGCATTACCATGTCCCGTGGGAAGATTATTCCAGTGGATGGCCAGCAGTGCCGGGGTTTTTTGGGGGCTCCTGTCTGCTCAGTTTACTCCTGATTTCGGAAAAGTCCAACTTGACTGGGAGCTTGGGCTCATATGCTAACGCTGTAATGTTCAGTGACATCGCTCAGAGCCCTATGGCGTGTGTCATTGTCTGCCCTTCAACCCCCTTTATACAACCAGGAATTTGCCTTGCTCCTGGAGAATTGATTCATTTGGTGATGATGGGGAAGTGTAATAGATGGACCAAGACTATGTCCAGTCAGGATTTTCCATGATTTAAGCCAGTCAAGTGCAGCCTGATACCTTTGTAACTGACTGCTAGATTTCACACCTGACTTATGATTGACAATGTAAGTGCAATCAGGCACATGTTGAATCACTTTTTGGAGGCTGTGTTATTGTGTAGCATCACCAGGACAATTCATTAAGCGATCACATGTTACTGAAGTCTTGCCTAACATCCGCTGATTCTTTAGGACACCCATAAAACTTTGCATTTTACAGTCGGCACCAATGATTTGATTTGAAATGAAGTTTTCCAATAATAACATTAGTGCTCTTGCGCTCAGCAAGCTTTCAAGAATTATCTAACTCCTGCAATTATGTTTTGCAGGCTGCTGTAATGAGACAGTCAAAATACCCTAGTCTGTTTTATTTCATTCATGCTGTTAAGGATGATCTCAGTCTGTCTGTGTTTGCTCTCACTGGTCCAGACTTGCTTTGCCTTGTCTGTCCCTGTATTCATCCATAATACTAATCAAAGCATTGAGGAATGCATTTGACAACAATCCCCCCCCAACTCCTTAAAGCACACACACATCCACATAACAGTGCAACAGTAAGTGCACATGTGCATAAACACACGCGTGTGCACGCACACACTTGCACCAACACTTGCACACACATTTGCACACACACACATGAGCAGAAAGCATCAGCATCCCAGACAGCTTATCATGGGGAACTAATTCAATATCCCTTTGCCTGTTTTAAATGTCATTCTGTGAGCTCATCTGGAGTGACATGTTTTTCATGGTGGAAATAAAGGCGCTTTATTGGGCTGAGAACACAGTGACGGGGGCTCCTCTGCCTGGTGCTCTTGATGTTTGCTGAAAATCTAAAGGTCCTCATGAGGAATGAATAAAGTCGGGATTTGCAGAGATCTGCCGATGCCAATGAGATCCGCATGAGCTACCCAGTCGATAAAGACTGGGTGAATCCTCCGCAGACCGAGAAAAGTAAAGTACACACAGAAGTTTCCAGTTTGGCTACAGGCTACCACGTCAATCAAGTAAAATGCCACTCAGATGCCATTCTAATTCTATTTAAGGGATCATCAAGGATTTCAAAAGGTCATAAGTTGGTTGATGTAAACCTATTGAATGCTACCGGGTCAGGGCTGTGGCAATCGCGTGATATTGATTGATTTATGGTCCATTTGGTCCTCCCTGCCTGGTGTATGTCACCCATGTGCTGCATTTTTTTTTACACCTATGGCTTCATTTTGAAGAATACAATACTGACATTCAAGAAGTTTTTCATCAAAGCCTCTGCTATTTTTGGCCTTTTAGGTTTAGCCGCTGTTTCCTTTTTCTTTCCCGTCAATGATGTCAGTGGCAGGGGTGAATGCTGGTCTGGAGGGGGTACAAAGCACTCAGTTGCCCCATTGTGCCAGATAATGACTTCCCTATTGAG
>OMKZ01050616.1:0-11717 GCA_900302535.1 Neoniphon sammara | reverse complement strand
CACTGCTCTCTCTCTCTCTCTCTCTCTCTCTCTCTCTCTCACACACACACACACACACACACACATACACAACACACACTCTCTCACTCACTCACTCACACAGACACACACGCACTCACACTTTTGTTCAAAATTCAATGCGTCTTATTCTGATTCAGATCATTATTGAGATATTGGCAGCTAATACCAGTGAACAAAGGCCATCACTTTGGTCACTGTAATGTGGACCATGTTTTTCATGTTCTATTCACAGATCAATAGCTGAATCGATTACATTACTTCATTGTTTTATTCCCATTTTTTCATTGATTTAATGCGCGCGTGTACCCACACGCACTCAAGTATAGTTGTACTAGTTGGAGTATCTGTGGCTGCAGCGGCTACCCTGCTTCTGCTTCAAGACATGCTCTCCATCTGTGTCCAGTGTGCGGATTAGACGCCTATTATCCTCTTAGCTCTAAATGGCCCCACGTTCCTGACTTCGCTGTTCATCTCATCTGCTGTCTAAGACGCCACCAGGCCGTGAAACGAAAAACGAGAATCGTGCGTAAAAATTCGAGTGACCCCCACTGTACAGTTGTTTTGGTCTTTACGCATTACGCGTGAACTGTCGGGACAGCCTCTCCATCCGTGCGCGTGGTGGAGCACAGTTGCCATCCGTCCGTTCGTTAATGTGTCCGACCCACTGATCTTTTGCAGACTGTAATCTTATCAGTGTCAGACCGTACTTGCCCTTTCCTCTCGGACAGTTGGATGACGTTTGAGCCATTTTTTGATTAAACCTGTCTTTATTTGCGGAAACTTTGATCTGCCAAACAATAGGATACGTTTACAGTTACAGACACGTTTGAAGGTGTGACTAAAATGAACATTTGACCGTTTTCAACTTTCGACCAAAAGAAGACATGGAATCTGCAAGTAAAGAAAGGAGTCTTTTATACTTACTTCTCTTCGCAATATGCACGGCCAACGTTTGCTTTTGCGCAAGAAGATCAAACGTCCGGAGATCTGGTAAGTTTACTAGCTGTTATTAAAACCAGAAAGGTGATAGGGTGGCGATAATAATAATAACAGTAATAATAATAATTGACATATATGTTGAATTACACTGTATTTGTATAATACACAGTATGTAGTCATGCTAGATATGAGCAGCAGTTATAGCTGGCATGCATGTGCAATAAAATCTGTCTCACCTTTAGTTTGATAATATACCAGAGTCTAATCACTGTTGACTGCAGAATCACAGTAAAGTAAGTGACTCTGTAGACAATGCAATTAGTTTCAGTTTCAGTTTTATTGGTCATATGTAGGTTAACACAGGGTAAACGGTACAATGAAATGTGTTGGGCGAGAAACACTGACATTACAAACAGTACCCTACTATTTCACTGTCATTGTTAAACATGTTTTAATATTTTGTAGCATATTTCAGTTAAGTGGATCATAACATTTTAGCAGAAATTCATATTCATTAAACCTACAACAACCCTACATAGCACGTTTAATAAAAGTGACTGTAGTAACGTAATTGCTGAAGACCTAGTATGCCCAGGTTTTGACATAGGTGAAAAAACAGGGCGAACTATGATATGATATGTTAGATAGTCTTTAGCAGACTCTATCTTCATGTAACTTACATTAGTTTGACATTTCTTACTGTTATCAACTTGGTTTACTTCATCTTCCACTACATCCCTGTTCAAAACAACACTTACAATAGTTGCGGTGCTGCATGTTTCTTTGAGGATGTCACCATAACAAAACACCTGCGCCCCCTTTCTCATGAACATATTTGTAGTCCTGCACTGGATGGCACATAACTGTATTTTACCTCACTCTGAGCACTGTGCTGAAAATTGGTAAGTGAATGCTTTTTGAACAACGGTCATGACTGCCATCGTTACAGTGATGTGAATCCTGTCCATATAGGCTGTAATTTTAGGCATGGAATTTATGGTTTAGGATGGGAGGGAGATGGCAAAGAAAGAAAAACTCTAGTTTAGACAGACAGCACACCACATGGTAGCGTGCTCCTTTGGGTCTCATTGGTATAAAATACCTGCATGTTGATTCCTTCAAAACCACAGTGACACTTTCTGTTTTCTTCAGTAGTACTCTCTCTCTCTCTCGTCATCTTGTTTGACATTTAGCTCTTTTTCTGTCTGGGTCTATTTCTTTTTCTTTCTCCTTTCGCTCTCTTATCCTCTCTCTTTCTTTCCCACTTTATGTCTTTTTCTCTCTCCCTTTATCACTCACTCTCTCTGACCCACCGGCCATAGCAGGTAGACTATTACAGCTGTCTGTCAGCAGAGAAAACTCACCACAGTTGGACCTGCCATACTGAGGGCTGTAGTTCTGTTTTGATGACCGCCAGTGACATTTGTAGTTGTTTTTTTCATTCTGGCAGTATGGTTTAGGGTCCTTCTGGTCCCATTCTAAAAGAGGGTAGAATGTCAGTTGGGCTTGATGTCCAGATGAATCACATCAGGCCTAAATTGACAGGACTGGTGGTACCAGGAAAGAGGTTAAATTGAATGTCAGTGCTCATACCCTTGGGTGGTCTCACTTTTTCAAGATTTTGACAGCTTTAGCAAAATACAAATACTAGAAAATATCCTAGTATTTAGCAGAAGCTTCCTCAACCACATCCAGAAATTGTGTTTAAATGTTTCAGATAAGTGTAATTTACTTACTACTAATGGAACCATAAATTAAATAAACACATAAGGTAATACAGATTAACTCCTCGTCTTTTTTCAAATGTTTGCACTGTGTTAACCTACCATTTTCAGTTACCTACTATCTGCTACACTACACGTTAACTGTATTTGTTATAAAAGCCATGAGTTTCACGTTGCCTTTTCTACCATACAGCACTCAAACATATTACCTAAAATATTTTTGAAAGCCACTGCTGACAAAATTTAATCAGTATGTGAAACACTATATGTATTTTTTCATACTATGATTATGGGGCTGACAAATTTGAGAGTACACATCCCTTCAGATTTAGAGCTCCCAGTATTCCCTGAGCCACATGCTCGGGCAGCACCGTGGCGTGTGTTATTGCTCATTTACTTGCGGATGACTCAGAACTGACAAGAGCAGGAGTTCTACATGACTGGGTCTTAAAGTGCTGTCATAGAATCAAAATGATAGAATATAAAGTACTGTGCTAAGGAACCTGAGTGAAGATTCTGGCCAGTCGTGGAGCTTTACATTCAGAAGGAACATTGGGGATTTCACAGAACCGTAGACCATTTTTTTTTTACCTTATTACAGATTACTGAATGGGCATGGTAGTTTGCTAATCCTGTCTACACATGTGTAGATAAATTAGAGAAGGCCTATGACCATGTTCCCTGAGGAATCTGGGAGGTGCTGCTGGTGTATGTGCCATATGTGTTTGCATCCTTTAAATCAAGTCAAGCTTGTTCATGGTGGGCGTCTTACTAGGATGCCAGGATATGGTTTATTATTCTTATCTATTTGCTGATGCTGCTACTTATTTTATTTATTTATTGCTGATGCTGCTAAGTTGATGACTGTTGACAAACTCCATTTCATTCTGTAGAAATATGCAATGACAATAAAGAATCTATCTATCTATCTATATGGTCAGGATATGAGGGTGCAGCTGATGTCTGTAGAATGTGCAGCTTGGTGACATTAGGGTGTCATCCCAACCGTTTGCACATGATGTCATCCTTTTGGCCTCACTCCCAGTGTACATTGGAGCCGTTTGGAGTTGAGTGTGATGTGATTAGGATGATGGTCCGTCATGATGGTACCTCCATGTCTGAGATCATGGTTATCTCCTGGGAAAAGGTGGCTTGTCTTATTCATATGGTGAGAAAGCAGCTGCACCAATTAGGGTTCAGGTATCTCAGGGTGTTATTCATGAGTGAGGGTAAAAGGGATCATGACAATGTGCGTCAGTTAGGTACAGTTGCACTTAAAGAGGTAGCTGAGCCATAGATCAAACTTCTTGACTTACTGGCCAGTTTTTGTTATGACCCTCAGCTGTGGTCACAAGGTGTGGGTCCTGTCTGAAAGGATGAGATTTCAGATACAGGAAAATAGTGTTTCTTGAGAGGATTGCTTGGTTCACTGTTAATGACAGGGTGAGAAGCTCAGTGATTCAGGAGTTGCAATTCAGAGGAGCCGGTTGAATTGAGAGGAGCCAGTTGAGGTAGTTCAAGCACCTGGTAAGGATGTGCCCTGGGCACTTTCCTTTGGATGTATACTGGGCATAACTTACTGAGAGAGAACCCTCTGGTAGACTCAGGACACACTGGAGGGACACATCTTCCACCTAGCCTGGGAGTAGCTGGGGATTCGAAAAGATAAGATGAAAGAAGTTGCTGTGTTAAAGGACATCTCAGCTGCTCTGCCTACCCTGTTACCATTGTGAACTTGGCCCAGAAAGCAGCAAGATTAAGGATGGATCGATGGTATAGGGAGCAATCTTTTTTTTTTTTCTCCTCAACAAATCTGTTATGTGACCTCCTTGTAAATCCCTTTGACTTTGTATTTGTTCTATGAACCCAGAATGCTCTCCTTTATTAAATGACATATATTGCATTGATAAACACACCTCTAGAGTGCTGATGCATTACCATGCCATTATGTGATCCCTCATTCTAAAAAAAAGTTGTACTGAACATTACAGTTTGTAATTTGATCCATTCTATGCAGCACGTGAAACAGGAAGATCTAGGAAGATCCTTTTCTATCCACTCTAATTCTATGAGTTGAGATCAGTTCAGCCATAGGTTCCCTGGGCCACACCCCTGGGGAGATATGGATGATCAAGGAATTCAGCTGACATACTGCATTACCCGCTTCAGTGGAAAAGCAAGAGAAGGGTAGGATAAGCGAAAAGGAGAGGATTCGGGAGGGCAGAGGAAATGTAGGCATAGGTGGAGTGGAAGGGAGTAGGGGGGACTTGCAGAGAGGAGGAATTAAGGGGAGAGAAAAAGATAAGTGGAGACGAGCAGCAGTGTCCCTACATGAGATTTCCATTTACTGAGCTTTGCCTTGCTATATTTGGCCCTGTTTGATCACTGTCAGAGTCTACACCAGTGAGTTCTGTCCTTTAGTGAGTCAGACAGATCATGGCTGATGTTGTGGCTTTTGGATTGAATCCTGAGATGCTGCATTAGTTTTGAATGATGAAACTGTCAACAAACATTAATCTGAAGCAATAGGTAAATTTTAACTGCAACGTGCAGACAGATTAAAAGATATTACACAGTTATCATTTGCCAGGTCATACCTGGATATAAGAATTTACTTTTAAATGACATGTCCAGTTAAATTATGGCTGAATAAAATTTTAATTATTCAGTCAAACCCTAGGCAAAACACATAATGTTTAGCTTTATCAGAGTCTGGCATTTTCTGAAGTAGCTTTTTGAAAGTCTGTATGAGGCAGCTTTGCTATTGTCATATCTATGTGTGAATGTTATGACATGAAGTATGTCATTATGAGGCTAAGTCTTGAGGGTTCTCTTGTTCTCATGTTTCTCCTTTAAAGCCAGGTAATGTAAGTCATTACGACATTTATGGCCCTGAGAGCTCCTATTTGTGTTTTTTGTTCCTACGAATGAGAACCCTCTGGAATAGATCAGGCCATAGATGCACCATCTTGATCTCTTCAAGTGCCATAGAAGCACACAGGGCCTGATGTTTTCTGCCTCTGACCACAAAAGTAATAGCATCTATAGTCAGAATCCCTTCTTATCATAAGCCATTACATCACACTATAGGTTATATCATCTCAAGTGGCCATTACTTCACTCTTGAAAAAGACTTAAGGGTTTTGATATATAGGCTTAATGGTGACCTCAACCATTTGGGCACAGCTTTAAGTACCCTATTCTCTGTTAACACTACTTTTAGCTCTTTAGAAAGGTATTGCACCAAATTGACTCTGGTCCATGATGAGCATAGATCCAAAGGTATAGACAGTATATCATGGTTTCAACACAATGCATGCTGTTTTAATACATTTACTTAGCTGTTTGACCTTGTATTCTCTTTCCTTGTATTTACTTTACATAGCCTCCCTCACTGATTTCATTGTCATGATATTTTCTTTGTGTCTGTTTTAACCAGACCGTCTGAGTCCTCCACTGGACATTCAGCTGGAGACAATCAACTGCACAGCCTTCAGCGTACGATGGAAAATGCCCCGACGCCATGTTAGCACCATTACTGGCTACAAGGTAGACTAATCATTACAGTCAACACGTACTAAAATTACTGGGGTAGCAATTAACATTAGCATTTAATTTGCCTGACTTTTTAGTTTTATGATGAAAATGAAAAAGTTGTCTTTTATCACCATCACTGGCTACCAGCATCACATTCACATTGGTGAAACAAGAGGTTTATGCCATAATGTATGCACATTATTTCACAGTTACCCAACACAGATAAATGCTATACCATTTTTCACAACCATTTAAATACGTGTATGATTATACAGTAAAATGCAAAGAGCTACTTGTACAAGAGAAAACTTAGAGAACAAAATGTGAAACCATCAGTTGATTTCTGTGGCGCTGAAATCCAGCACTTAATTAGCATGCACCATGCTGATTTTCATAGCATCTGAGGAAAATCACAAGATACACTTGAACTAAAGCCACAGCACATCAGTTAGCCACAGACAAACACTTGAAAACCACTACATTATATTACATTTATGTATTTGTAAATTTAGCTTTGAATTAAAAGAAACTCTTGGATAGGAAAGCTTAAGGCTTATCTCTCAGAGTTCTGCCTTGCTGTAGACATTGGTGTCATGGTTTGTGTTATATTTGAGAAATCATTTGACTTTACAGTCAAGGCGCGAAAAACATGCATATGGCTTGTACAATGGCTGCGATCTTTCAAAATGCATTGAAAAGCTTTCAACTCAGCAAACATCAAAATACTTTATCAGATATGGTATAAATCAAATTTCCTGTCTTTTGTTGTAGAAGCAGACAATTTTCTCTGCATGGTTTGCAGGAAGGGGCTCCTGTTTGCTTTTAAGGTGCCTGTCAAACTCCTAGCCTTGAGGGCTGGATTGACATTTGGAAATTTCTTACATTTTGATGGAACCTCTTCACACAGCCAAATATATGTTTTTCAGGGGCAGTACTGGACTGAAAAATGCAGCTGCACATCTTTCTCCTCTGCTTTGTCGATTGATTTTTGATTATTGTGTGTTGATGCCACTTCAGTCAACATCTTCTTAAGGACAATCTGTTCTTTTGGGAATGCAGTAGTGTTTGCTTTTATTGGTAGGGAGCAAAATGTTTTTAATCAATAAACAGATACCTCCATTTGCTTCTCTCTGTTGTTGCTCATATATCTTAGGCTACAAGATAAACAACCATTCTCTTTCATAGCTTATAATGGGGAGAGGTGCAATTGGAATCAAGTCTTCCATGCTACAGTAGGTTTGTACAATAGGTAACTGGTGCTTAAAGTGGATTGAACATTGAATTGAAAAAAGGGTAATTTTTTCCCTTTATGTATTGAAGCTCTCATGTATTTTAGTTGAACATCTATTGTCCAAAACCAGGGAAATAGATATATGTTATGACTGCAATGCATCATAATTTTTCAGTTACAAAAAAACATCTCTTATGTCATTTACAGCTACTGCGATTTGTCAGAGCTGTGTTGCACGGGAAAAGTTTGTGTTCATGCACTCTGTTGTCATATTTAAGTTTTGAAGGACATATAAGTTCTTACCAGGAACACAGTATGTTCTGCAACTAGACAACCTCATAAAACAAATGAAAAATCAATCAAATAGCCAAGGAGTTGAATTTTCTCAACAACAAATGATTCTCCCTTACTTCCTGACTTCTTCCTTCCTCTCTTTCCCCCCTCCTCCTTCCTAGTGTTTGTTTTTAGGAAGCCAAACCAAGTGTAGATCAGTTTGACACTGTGTGCTCTGCCATATGTCTGCACTAAGAGGATTATTTGGCTAGCTACCTGTCGCACAACTCACAGATTAGCATGTGTGTTCAATTGGCCAGTCACTTTGGAAGTTCATGAATAATCCTGTTTTCTTATAGTATTTCCTCCTTGTGATGGCTTGTCTTCATTGTCATTGCCACATGTCTGGATAACATGCTGTTGTCAGTGAGATACTGGGATGTTGTCTTGTCAGTCAAGCAGAGAGCTTGGTCAGAAGGGCCGTCTTCCTGTCAACAGCACTCACTGCTTTAGTCAGACGGCTCAAATATGACATTTATGAATGGCTGCCAAACATGGCTGCCTATCATGGGCAGGTCTTATTTCTCTGATTACTAAATTATAGTAACAATCCATGAACCATTTTCATATAAATGTTATCTACTCTTTTCCAGATTTATACATGTAACATGATGGTGATTTAAGCTATACCCATTTAAAGGAATATTCCAGTGTTTGGTGCAAAATACCCCTTTTCCAACTTACCCAGACTGAGACAAGATGTTTGATACCATTTTCACCTCCGTACATTCACTGGTTCGATCCTATGATTAGCATGTTGTGTTAGCTTAGCATAAAGACTTGAACAGGAGTCATTGGTCTAGCTCCATCAAAGTGAAAAAAATAAACATTACAGCAACTCCAAAGCTGCCTTATCCAGCTGTTGGACTTTTCCAACGAGGAGATCAATCAAATGCAGCATAAGACCATCAAGCATGAGGCAACTGTGTAACAATTAAATTGTCAGCTTACATATTATAATTCTTCTGCTGTATTTCTGACCATATCTTGTGTATGTGTGTGTATATGTTTGCAGGTCTTCTACACAGAGATTCGTAACAACCGTCCAGTGAGCTCATCCTCCTTTCTGGAGGTGCCTCTCAGCTTGGACATGCTGACCACTGTGAGTGCCCTGAGTGTTTTAGCAACAATAAGTGCTACAGTTTGTCATTTATTAACACTGGTGCAGTGCCCGTTCAAAATGTGCCCGTTGGAAGGGGCCGATTGCTTGGCCTATGGTTTTGCTGCTTGTAGCTTTCTGGAGGCTGTAGTGTGTGTTGGTTAGTCTCGTTTGTTATTGCTGGAGTTTGCTGCTCCGTCTGATAACATTAGTCTGTTGGTGATGGCGTAGAAGTTCACATGTGAAGCTTGTCTCGCAAAGATAAATCCAAGAATGCTCGCCATCACTGCCTTTTCTGGAGAGGGACTACAAAACTCTTGCGTTTGTGCACTTTGTAACTCAAAGCTGTTAAGGACAATTGAGCAACAGAAGCAGGAGAAAATTAAATCTTCAACTAAAAAGCAGCATTTAACATCTTGTTTTGCTGACCACGACCAATATACTGATTATGGTCCGATCTTGCCAAATAAGTGATAGCAACAATTCACCTATCCATCTTTAGACACACAGGGTCTCTATAAGAAGGTAGACCTACAGATTATTAAAATTGTGTTGCACTTTGATTTATTCTGCTCTTGTTTTCTCAAAGGGCCAGTTTGATGGACAAGCAAGCTTTGTAAGTAGCATTTGGCCTTTCCACTGAAATAAAACCTGCTACCGCTCTATCATGGCTGACATTTTGTGTGGCTTTACTTATGGTTGGATTTGACATACATCCCACTCATTTTTGTGTGAATTGATCCTCAGTCAGTAACCTACTCCTCTCCCACACTTCCATCCTTTCTCCTTTCTCTCTTTCCCTCCTTCCCTCCTGCCCTCTCTTGTTGTCTTTCTCTCTTTCTTCATCCTTCCTGATATACCATCCTTTTTTCTCCCATATCTACCCTCATACCTCCTGACCCCACCCTGCACAATCATTCAGGATGTGGACATCAGTAACCTAAAGGTGAACACCCAGTACAGAGTGAGTGTTGGGGCGTATGGCTGGGCAGGGGAGGGCAGACCCAGTATGCCCCGAGATGTCAGCACTGCATCACATGGTAGGTATATGGCAGTGTGTGTCATGTCCATGCACATCTGAATACACATACATACGCTCAACTGTAATTAGAGTGTTACTACAGCATTATTGCACTTTGTTGTTTTTGATTTTTTATTTTTTTTTACACAAATCTCTTTTAGAGGTAAATCTGTTTTTTTCCGTAGTACTGTTATTGCTATAATGATTCAATGATTTTCAATTTGTTTCACTACCAATAGACATGTGCATGCCCCCATCGCCCCCCACCCAGCCTGTTGTCGTAGCTGTATCTGACACAGAACTGGCGTTGTCATGGAAACAAGGAGAGAGTGAGGGAAGCGCACCTGTCTTACACTTCCTGGTAGCTTACATCAGGTAAGTCCTAAATGATTAATTGAATGGTCCATAAAATGAGTGAATGTGTATTTTTGTTAATTTTTAATTAATGAAAAACACATTTTTTCCTCTCAACAGAGATCAACTTCACATGCATAAATCAGTTTACAGAAATGACAGTAGAGCACAAGCTTTTTTTTTTCTCTTAATTCGGAGGAGGGAGCAAAGGTGCAGCAACACAGTTGTGAAAAATAGCATCAGTGTTACATTAAATTAGGCTGTTAACCATCACTTAATATAATAGCACAAAGCCACTTTGCAAACAAATTTCCTTTAGATACCTCATTGTTGAGCAGCAGCCTCTGTGATTTTGGTTGGTTGGTCAGCAGTAGACTCAAGATTAGAGATAATACAGGGTGTCTGCAGGTCCTTAAAAAGTCTTAAAGTGTCTTGAATTCAGTTTTATGCATATCAGGCCTTAAAAGTAATCAGTCTTAATTTCAACATAAATGTTTTATCCAGTTTTATTCATCCATCTGTTTCATTTTGTCAAAGTTAGTAAAGTTGATCTGCATCAGAATCAACATTGATGAGCTGATGCTGCTGTATAAAAGCTGTATAAAAGCCTACCTAAACTAATACTGTCTTTATACTGGCCTGCTACACTTACATTTGGGAAAATGCCTATTGTAGAATAATAATAATAATGATAATAGAATAATAAACTCACTTTATACTTACTGTCATACTTACCCGTAGAGAGAAATCCCAAAAAAAATCCTTGTACTCAGCTGCCTAAGTATTGTGGGGAAAAGCTATGTTAGATTTATTACAGTACTACCTTGCTGTCTAGCATAAAGGCAACGATTCTAATAACAGTTAATAACTGACCATATTCCTACATAATGCTTACCTCAGCAGTAGACCGACTACATGCAGTAAGAGTGCAATGGCTCTGAAACCGAGACCGAAACCACAACAGAAGCATCCACAGCCTCGGTCAAGGTTCAGTCTTCCATGTCGCGGTCTCTCTTGGTCCATTCATGATTGCGTGATCATGCATGAGGACAAAGTTAGAAAACAAAAGTAGCCTATATTTATTTATTTATTATTGACTTAACAAAAGACTTTTTTTTTTAATCTCGCAAAAACATCACAGTAAAAGACATTTTTACGTGGTGACACTTTCCAAGCTTGTACTGGTTTGCATGTATATACTGTATGTGTGTTTGGCTATCTGCATATACGGTCTCCATTTCCACAACTATTGTATTCACCCATTGTTGTTCTAATCAAATCATTGCATGCTGCTATTTAAAATTCCTCAGAAGCTCTCCCTCTCTATTATACGATTTTAAACACTGATCACAGTTCTTTTTCACACTGAATAGCGTGAGCCTCTTGCTGGTCTGTTCATTGTAACCCGCCATGTTTTGACATTAGGGTCACATGGGACATGAGAAAGAATGAATTTCA
>OMKZ01050615.1:0-14775 GCA_900302535.1 Neoniphon sammara | reverse complement strand
TCTTCATCTATCATGCAAGTCATTTTTCTGTTCGCATAAGGTCTATTTCTCTGATGTAGGATAAGATAAGAACCAAGCGTATGGTAATTAGGAAATGGACCTGGGCAAAATAAATAAATAAATAAATAAATGTGAATATGAATAAATAAAATAAAAAAATAGACAATGCTCTGCTGTTGGTCAGGAAAGCTGCTATGGGTAACAGTACATCATTGTAAAATTAGTCATAATTCCTTTGTACTGTATTATTATCAAATTAAATCAATCAAATTATGATTATTAAACCAGTGTGACCATGGGTGAGATAATTGGTATAGCCTCTGTCACACATCATTAGTATCAGGAGCTACTGTTTTGTAAAACTGACACTTTTACCATAAACCACATTATCTCCTGTGGCAAAAAGGATCTTTGCTTCCTCAGTCAAAGGTTTTCTCTTTGACTTTATTGAAGAAGATGATTCTGTTGAAAGTGATTTGCACCTGTTTAACAAAATGTTTTGCACCATGATGCAAGCAAACAATTTTTTCCCCAAATCTGACCCAATGGCACACAACGTAAAATGCAGTGTAGAGGCTGATAGAGTCTGGCCATCTTTTTGTTACTATGACAATGTCTCAAAATCAACGTGGTAATAATTTACCAATATTAAAATGACACATAAAGAACCTTTAAGTCTCTCCACTGCATAGGCACAGTACTTTCTCACTGGCTGAAGGACTCAAACCAGGATTCCTTTCAATTTCAAGCATAATATGTAACATCAAGGCTTCCTCCATAAAACCTGATCAAATGTAGAGACTGTGAAATGGCATTACCAACTTCATTGCATAAAGTCTTTCTCTTCATTTTGCACATTCAGTATTCACAACAGCATGATAAAGAGGGTTTTGCACAATAAGTTAATATAACAGTCTGATCTTTTTTTGTGTGTGTGTGTTGTTTTGTTAATCTTGTTAGCAAACACTGTGGGTAGCCACTGTTGATTCTGGGGAAATTAAGTGCTTTTGAAAACCCCCTCAGCTGATTGGTCGATTAATTTGCTCCTGGAACGGTTTCTCCTGCTGATAACGCTGTTATAATTCTGCTGTCGCCAATAACAACAGGACCCCTCGTTAAGCAGACATGTTAATTGATGCACAGACTTGAATAATCGCTTCCTGACAGGATCTCCTCTGTTGTCACAAGTGCAGCCCTCAGCAGGGCCCCTAAGTTCATAATAAAGCTTTAAGAGTATCTGCCTGAATTTACATAGTACATGGTATAGAGAGGTGGTGAGAGACAGGATGATGTGACTGAGGTGTTGAGTCACATTTGAACTTTTAACATGTCAAGCATGCAGCATGAGCTTTAGTCTGCTGAGCCATCAGGACGCCCTGCAGATGTCAAAGGCTTTTAAATGTTTTTACTATGACACTATTGCTATTGCACCAAGTTCATCAGGACACAAATTCAGGTCAGTGAGTAAGGAGTGAAACATTCATCTGCCTCTTTGCTCTCAAACTCCACATGAGAAAATACATTTCTACAATTCATGTTTGTTCGTCAATGAGCAGGTGCTAAGTGATACAAACATATACTACTGTGAAAATATAATTTTTACAATGAATGTTGAGTTTTATTATGAATCTTCACACCTTAGTTTTTGCAGAATTCCCACAATCAGAAAGCAGTCAGAGTGCCAGCCGCCACCAAAGCTGTAAAATTCTCCAACTTGCTGTAATAATAGATTTAGCTAGAAAACAATCCTATTGTGGAAATCCTGAGAGATCCAGATCATCGCCAAAATCTAATCAGCTGATCCTCGGATCAAGAGCTTCTATCAAATTTTATCCGAATCCATTTGTTACTTTTTAAGAAATCTTGCTAAGAACAGACAAAGAGACGGGAGTGAAAACATAAGCTGCTTCAAACTTTGTTGGCAGATGTAACCAACAGGGACAAAAACATAATCTCCTTGGCAGAAGTTACTATATGTCATGTAGACACAAATGCATTGTGTAACAGAGAGTGGTCTCTTTTTACAGTTTGGTGTTTTCAGTTGTTCTGATTGGTCTAGGTATCCAAAAGTAAAATCTGTACACCTTTGACTTTGTGTCAGCTGTGCATGTTATGATGGTGATCAGCACTGAATGACTGCAGTTTAATCCTAATCTCACAAGTCTTTCTTTCACACATTAAAAAGGATGGAGTGCAGCCATGGAGTTTCATTATTGTTGCTTCAATAAAACAACCCAATTTTTAAAACCCTATTGCACCATATAAGTTAATGTTGTAATCCTTGAGTTGACTGTAAAACCCAACAGTAGAACTTAATGAAGTTTACACAACTCAATTCTTGAAGTCACTCATTTCTTGTAATAATAACTAAGCCATTTTGAGTTATAACTACTTATTAGAACATTATAATTTTAGACATCTTTGGTGCTAAGCTCTTATTGCTGTGGTGTTTCTACACTTCACATAGATCACTTGACAATCCAGTAGTGTGTTCAGTACTGTGGTGTCTTTTTCCTTGGATTTTCTGTAGATGAAGTTTGAGTTTCTGTAGGTGGCACTCTTTTCATGTCTGTTTCTTTGTATGTTTGGTTATGGTGGCTGTCGCTGTTCATGCTAACTACCCAGTTCTCTTTCTATAGATTCCAAACAAACCTAAAATGTTAAACTCATCACTTCCTGTATGGCAAAAGGATTTGTATAGGCAAGACCTACTTGGAAGACTCCCGCAATTAGAACAAATATGACAGCTTTTATGAACTATATATAGGTTTAATGATTTTTGTTCTATATCAATCAGTGATAGAGAGTAAAAATGGACATTCATTCACATAAAAATGTTTCACCAATGAGCTGAAGGACTAACTGCAGGAGGGAAGGATGAAGGAGGTCTACAGTCTCATATTACTGAGCCAGTGAAAGCTCTGCTGAAACAACTGGGACTTCAGTGTCATTCTCAAGGGCACTTCAATGGTACTGTTGTTGCTTATGAAGAGAAAGAGCTTTGAATTCACCTCTCCAGATCAGAATGGTTTTGTTGGCAAAGTCTTTCCCACCAGCAGCATGGTCCTCAAACTTTTAAGCTAACTTCAGCTGCTTCGAGATCCTCTACCTTTGCCTGCCGCTGATGGCCACTTGTTTTCCTTCCTTCCCTCACAACTTTCGATTCACTCCAGCTCTTTTGGCAAGGTCCTGCTCTTGTTCTTACAACTCAGCTTTCTGAATAGAGGAAAAACAACAGCTTTTCGTGTACTTCAATTGGATATTGAGTCTTCCAAATGGTACTCCATAATTAAAGAATAGAGGACATCCAAATGGTCCCTGTGTAACTTTTTATTACTGCACATTGAGGCACTGAGGCCATAATAAAGTTATATGGGTTTGCTGTCCTGGATTTTTTAATTCAAGGCTTTAATTTAGGGCTTCTAGCAATGAAGGGATATGATGCAAGATGACAGAGTAAAAAAAATAGGCGTAAAGGGATGGAGGGACAGGAACAAAGAAGAAAGAGAGGTGTAGATAGGAGCTGAAGAGTGTGGCAGAGCCAACTAATCATGGTATGCATGGCTGCTATTCACAAACAGGTCGAGATGTATTTTTTCTTTTTTTATTAAATTTAACTTCAAATGCTCTTTAAGATTCTGCCATCCAAACACCCACATCTTTATTTACCTCCCTACCCTTCCCTCTCGCTCTCCTAGGGATGAAGAATCACAGGAGCAGCTGAGTACAGTATGTGGCATGTATAAAATTGTCTCCATGTGTGGATGTCTGGTTTTACATATATCCGCGGCCAGGATATTTGCATGTGTGAATGCTAACACATTCTCCAGCCAAGAAACGCTTGTGAAATTAGGTCATTTTTGTCCTTTGGCAATGTGGAGAAAGTCAACCATGCTATGTCTCATTTAGATCCCTCTGTTTTTCCTTAGGTCAAAAGTTCCTCTCCGAACTCTGGCAATATGCTAAATGCAGCATTAAGGCTTATAACTAAGAGATGAGGTTACATAATTCAAATTTCCGTGTCCTTGCACTGGTTAAATGTGAATTTTGTGAATGTTTTTAGGATTTCTCGGACTACTTTTAATGCTTGGCTGGGTCTGGCCGTTGGCTATATCACTGAACTTTTACCCCCTTATGAATTGGAACTAAGCCTGGGATCGTCAAGCCTTTTGGGCTGCTCCAAAGTCTAGACTGAAGACTAGGGGCAATTTGAGCCTCTTAATCAGGGCCTTTTCACATGGGAAGCCAACATCACGCAACACCTGCTAAGAATCTGCTTTGAAGTAAAATTACTAATAATCCTTCGAAGAAAAAAACAAGGCTCACTTGTACAGAGTTACTCTCAGTAAATAGCTGTTACTGGATTGCATTAATCATTCATTCCTTGATGTAGACAAAGAAGCTATGCTATAGCGCTTTCTAAAGAAAGGGCATGCATTTGTGTTCTAGGCAGTAGCAGATCATGCATTTCAGACCTAGGCCTTCAGTGAGACATAACTTCCTTGTAATATACCCCAAGACAATGTTTTAGCCATCATCAACTACAACAAATGGCTGTTACTGTCACTGACACATCCTAATATTACACAAAGGTATGAAAGAATAGCGTTACTGTGTGGCAACATAGAGTAACACATGTCCTTAGTGGAATTAAGCTATTGTCTCAGCAAACAAACTTAACACACACACACGTAACACACCCAGCCGGGATAAAATGCTACAGTATCAACAAACTCTGTCTCAATAAATACACACAAGTCATCCCAAACGAGCTGCTAGGGATAAAATGCTCAATCTGGCCACCAGCCTCCAAACAATCAAACATTAAGAAAATCAGCTAACTGTACCAAAAAATATTTGACTCAGTGGGTTTTGTCTATTTGAAAATGAAATCCATTCTCCTCTCCTTCTTGACAAAGTAGTCGATCACCCAGTCGTGCAGTACACATTTGGCTTTTAAATCCACCAGTATGTCCTTTTCAGTGGGAAAGGAAGCCAGTTGCCCCCAGTTGTCTCTGCCCTGTTGTATTCCTGGAATATGTTTTTATTCTTTAAAGAGTGGAAGAAGCCCTTTTGACACATGCCTGTGAAACTGAGACTGTCACAGCTAAACAAGTCAGTGCATAGAGTTGCACTGTGTCATGCAGTTTCCTCTGTTGGAGGAACATGGGCAGGTTTGGGTTCTTTCCTTTGAAATCAGCCGTAGAATACATGACAGTGAGCTCTGTCTTCAGACGGGCCGTGCCGAACAGGGTCCCGTGGCTTGAAGTGAGGTTGCAGTGTGTATAACAGTGTTTCTTGCACCTCAGGCTGTAGACTGGTGCTCTCAGAGCAGGACAATTCAATTGAAGTACACAAACATGAGAAATGAATCCCAAGGGAAACCCTGGAGCACTCGGATTATAAATTTAGGTGCACAGACTAACATTTCAACACTGGTGTGTCTTCATCAGAGTCAAAAGGGTCCCGTGGCTCTCTGTCAGTCTGGAGAAGAGAGTGTTGGAAAATGTGACTTGGAATCTGGGGAAATGTTGTGGATCCAGAAGCTACTGTAAACCAACATCGCTGTGCCCCTGGCCTCTCTGTCCTCCTAGCTCACCTACGTCACACACAATCCGGTCATAAATCACATTCAAACGGTCTCTCTCCTTTTCGATATTATCACAGAACTCTTTGACTCTGGTCAGGAACAACTGCATATCTAATGCTCTGGACTGAAGAATCACATATTTTGGAGACCTGGCAACTGGTCCAGAGAGGTGAGAGAAAAAGGATCTTGCATTCTCTCATCTTCGCTGCGCGTTGGATCAGGACTAAGTTAAGGGTGTTGATGAATACAGCCTGAGGGATCCGCTCTTTCACTTTTGCCTGGACCCAATGCCGTAACAGCTGCACCATCATAACACTGGGCAGTGGAATCCTTGCCCTCGTCATGAAGCTGAAATGCCAACTCCTGCTTTCCCAGGAAGATAACACAGTCAGTCTTTAATATCTCCCTGTTTTGTCTCACTTTTTTGTTGAGAATTTCTGTTCCTCTTCTTCGCTGCTCGTTAAGTTGTAGGTTCACTCTAGTGTCCCCAAATGCTGATGCCAAATCTTGATGCTGACTTGCTAAGACACGTCAGGTTTTGGAGACCAGTGTAGTTCCATGTCCCCCTCTCAGATGAGAAAAGCAAACATGCCCACCAGTAAAGCATTACCCTTTGCTCAGATCCAGTAAGCCACTAGTACCTTTTGTAAGGGTTTGTCTGGAAATGGCGCACATACCCTTTCCCTGGTTGAGTCAGTGCAGCCAGCTGTGGGGATGGTCTGCCCTTCTCCACAATTTGTTGCTTCTTCCCAAAGGATCTTCTTGAAAGGTTAGGGTTAGGGGTATGGTTGGTGTTAATAGTAACTCTGCCACCACATCTCCTGATTGAGCCTTTGAGCTAGCTTAGCTAATGCTGTCATTAGGTAGGGGACACTTTCAGCTAATGCTAATGAATAAACAAAAGCTAATACGATCCACAGAATATAAAAATGTTCACTCAGTCAGACTGTAGAGTCAGAGCGAAGTTTGATACGAGCTACTTAACAGTTTCAAGTTCAAGCACAAACCGACCTGTAGCCTGTGTGCCGGACTGCTAATTGGCTGGAAGCAGCGAAGGCCCTATGACATTATGAAATACACCAATCAACTACAAAATCTGATAGGCTAATTCATCTATCAATCCAGAATTAATACTCCATTCATTTAGATGGCAGATGCCTTCACTTGAGATTCTAAAGGCCCATGGTTTACCCAGTTACAGTTTGTTTTGTGAATGCTTTCAGAAGTAAATTGTTTACCATTGTTTTCCAGTTTCCAGTTTGTTTTCCTGCACCATGTCACAGGCAAAACATACCAAACCTTGGTATGGTTTCATACCTTTAGTTCCTACTGGAACACAAAACCTATTCCTAGCTATCACATATTGTTATTAAACAACTACTATGCAATGATTTCAATCAACTTTAACAATGAATGAACACCGATGAATGAGTTAAAAAGGCAATAAATTTATTTTTGGTTTCTTGGTGTACTGTTTTTCGAATGGGTAATGATGCAGGCATATGTACGGACATTTATGAACTCACAGGATAAATGTAAAGCACTTTGTGACTTTGACTTTGTAAATGCAATTACCAATTTATTTTCCGTTGCTTGTTCAGTTTGTGAATGTGTGACAGGAAGAGAGATGGTGAGAGTGAGAGACGGCTGTGTGTGTGTGTTTTCAGGAGTGTGATGGCGACATGTGGTGAAGTGCTAGTCATGAATTAATCATAGCCTGGTTCAGCAGACGCTGTGTTGCACCCCGGGAATGGCGGCATCCAGAGACGCAACAGGGGGTGGAAGCGCCCTGGCAGGCACGGCATACGTGCGCGCACACACGCACACACACACACACACACACACACACACACACACACACACACACACACACACGTACACACATAGTGGAAGATACTGTATATTAGCCCTTGGACCCTTTATCTTTGATGCACACATTGAAAAACAAAATCATGTCTGAGTTATTGGAACTTCAGACTTCGGGCACAAATCTGTGGTAGTATCCTTGAAAAAAAAAAATTCCTATCAATTTCTCCACACTTAGAGACAAACTCTCCCTTATATCCCATGGGTGCTGAACCTCCCATTGCCTCTGCACCACCAGTCTTCAACCAATATACACACACACACACACACGCACGCACACGCGCATGCACACACACACACACACACACACACTCAAATTAACTCGCTTTCCTTGTGAAGTTACAGTATGGAAGGAATCTTATTCATGTATGCAAGCTGTGTGTGTGTGTGTGTGTGTGTGTGTGTGTGTGTGTGTGTGTGTGTGTGTGTGTTCAATGACAAGCATGCAAACATGAGGCAATGAACCAGAGTGAGTGCGTGATATTACATCACTCAAATTTTTCAAGGATTGACGGCAAATTATAAGCCATATACAGTATCCTTCTTGCATATCTGTTTGAAGTGTAAATTAAAAGCTTTATTGCAATGTATATCAGAATGAATTATTTTCCCATTGCTTAACTGTTAAAGACATGTTTTCCTTTGTAATGGAGAAAACACCTAAACTTATTTTATTTAGGTGTATATTTTAAACTTAAAGATATTTTTTTAAAGGTTTTCATCATTACAGGTGAGCAGTTTACATTTTGACTGAATCTCAACTTCTTTATTGGCTATTCAAACATGGCAGGGCTCATCAGCGGATTAAGATGAGCATTGCGTTGAGTGAGTCACACTGATATGCTTGTCAGTTCCTCTCCTGTCTAGAATGTCAAATTTAATGAATATTCAAAAGCCCAGTGGGCTCTTTTGTGTGTTCTGCAAGGGAAATTGTTCCTAGGGGGGAATCTGTAAGAACCGCATTACGCAACACATGGTACATCAGTAGAAATTCTACCCAAAACAAGCCTCACTTTACTCACTTTTGAGGAAAATATGCCTCATCTGCTTTTTGGAAACAATCAAACCTCATTGCCTCTGACAGATGCTTGCATCACTATTTTAACCAAATTTAACAATCATTCCTCCAGGCAAATTGTGGTATTCCTTTGCATGTGTGAAAGTTTCACATTTTGCCAACTGCATGTATGAACTCTTTCGTGTTTCTCTTTTTAAAATGTTTTCAGGCACTAAATGCCAAAATAAATTTTTGTAGGAAAATAACAAAACTAAAAGTCTCATCTCTTGTGACCTAAAACTTTACAGACCAAAACAACGACAGCAATTCATTTAGTTCACATGCGCCATATTTAGCAGTGGAGCTGTGATTTCACTCAAAGGTGAGACTTTGTCCCTACTGAGACGGCAATGTGTTTGGACTAATGAGGAGAAAGAATCCTCTGTGCCATCAGCCTGGCACAACCAAGGTTGTTGTGCCTTTGATTAAAACAGCCAACTGAAAGTTTATTTGCAGCATGGGCTTCATCACTTTGATATAGTCAAACAAAGGAGAAGAAGATGAGATCTTCTGAAACTGGTACATGGCACAGCCTTTAGGAATTATGGAGTGGAGAGAGAATGAAAACAAAATGAAATACTTGCAGGTTTGTTGATTATGACTGCTTTAGCATAAAGATACCTATTTAAAACCACTGTGAGCATGGTTTCCTGAAATTTCATTAAATGAGCATAGTGTCTTAAAATGCAAATACATGCTTTAAGTATGAAAAGTAAGAAAAATATGTTTTCTGACTAAGTCAGGATTACCTGAATGAAAACATGGCTGGGAACATACATTAGTTGGTATTAAAATGACATAGTGTAAAGAAAGGGTGTTACGGTCCGGTGGTATAGAAGCACATTGCAAGTACAATACAAATGAAGGTAAAATTGCAGTGTAATCCTATTTGAATTTAATTTTCCCACTTGTATGTGCACATTCTAGCTCAAAATGAACATCAAAGTTCAATAATGCCATTTGCCATTTCAGATACTCACTTGCTTTTAAACAGATATTTGCATGCTTTTTGTTTAGCTTCATTGAAATTATAAGGCAAATTGAAGAAGTAAAATGTTCTCCAAACTGCATAGATCTGTTTCATGTTATGCAATAATTATGTCAGAATTATAACTGAAATATAATGTAATTTATTTCGTTTTTGCACTTTGAGCTGACTGTCTTTAATTATCATAAAAAGATAGCTAAAATCAAATTAATCAAGTTACCCAATAATAGAATGTGAAATGTGACGTTAGGGCTGTCCTAGTCCAATTGTTGAACTTGCCTAACATGCCTAAACCATTATCTAACCTTCTTGTGTGACAAACAGGACAGTTAGTGTGCCCAACTGTTATAACAGAATACAATTTTTGTTATTGTCACGTAATCCAATTTGTGGAAGTGGAGATGACTGCTCAAAACATACAATCTGTGTTTTAGACTTCAAGTTTTATGACTGTACTGCCATTAAACATTGTCTTAGGAAGCTGTAACATGGGCTTTGGTTCCCATTTTTATTTCAAGGCCATAACTGTGTTCTTTAACACAACCTGTATAATGATGTATCACATGGAAAAGCAGGGCTGGAAAGGGATATATTGCAAAATTACAGAATAATCAATCATGGCCAAGCATACAGAATACTGTATGTAATGAAAAGGGGGGGAAAAAAATAAATAAAAAAAGCAAATTATTACTGTTCTGGTCTCATATTGCATTCTGAGGACTCATGGTAGCAGAGATAACCAGAATGGCACTCAAATAAATGTAAAAGCCATAATCACACTTGTGTCCATCAATGTGCAACTTGATTCTTGCCCTTGTGATCAAGAAAGAATTCATATATGCATGTTATGTCAGGATTTTTAATATCAAGTTTTACTATAGCATTATAAAATGCACAAATTTAAAGGCGCACTAAATAAGACTTTCAACATCCCATAGCACAAGAAGACCTTATTAAATATATAGAGACTGATAGAATGGTTAATCAAGAAAGGAATGACTCAATGAATTCCTCACCAGGTACTGAAATTTCTGGCTTTCAAAACTCATTTTTGACCTCTACTGCAGAACAAAAACTTTCCATCCTTTGACATTTTTCAGATGGTTAAAATGTGTTCCAATCATGGAAATTGTCACTAAAGATGTCTAGCCAACTCTTATGGGTAATCAGGAAGGTCATGTTTGTCATATCCCTTGTTTACCTCTCTTTTCTATTTCTATATTTGTACATTGTTTTGCATCACTATAATCAGAGGAATGAAATACCTCGTGGATATTACCTCTATAATAATTTGTGGGTAGGAGATACAGAGATATAACTGCCCCAAGGGGCCCAAAAAAGCTCAGAGGCAGAGATCCAAGAGTCGTTAATTGACTTTTCTCATCACAATATTGGGTATGTTCACACCAAACATTTTTTGAGCAATTCATTTGAACTCTGGAGCTTTTACACCTTTAGTTAGGTTTGTTTGGGGCAGGTGAGAACAATAAAAACTGACCTCGAGTTGTACCAAATACCCACCATGACACCCAAACCAGCTGCAGGACGTGATCCCAAAATGCAAGGGTTTATGGGTATAAGAAGACATCTGATCGCCAACAGTTATTCATGCTTGGAAAGCCTAGCATAAAAATAAGTCCAGACTAATGTTCATATCTCTGACCTCACAGGGTAACAATTTATCTAAACTCTCTCCAAGAAACAAGCCACATGTGAGTCCACATGAATTCAGTTCAAAAACACAAAAAAGTGACTTTTGCACTATGGTTTGAACTAAAGCAAATCAACTTTAAGTACAACTACACCCTAAGAGCACTGAACAAATGAAAGTATGCAGGCCCCTAAAATATCAATGCTAAAATAAATACTAATATAAACATAATTTTATACAACAAACTACTACGAAAGGTGTTTTATTGAGAGATCTCACAGTTCCATTATGGTTTACAGCAGACTTGTAGTTAGTTAAGTGAGAAGGTAAAACCTTTTGTTTATCCTGGATTTGGCTGAACTTTCAATGCCCTTTGCATGGTACACTAAGTGCTTCATTCTGCACATCATTCTTACTCTCAAATCAGCCTAATTAGGCCTATCCTAATATTTCATGAGAGGAAAGGCAAAATTAAGTTTGCCTTTGCCAAATACAGCCAAGACTTTCATTCATTTAGTTCTGGCTAAAAAATCCCTCTCCTAAATAACACGGTATGCAGTGCCCCTTAAAGCCAAGGTGGAAAAACATTTCTGGGCAATGTTGGCCAAAACCTAAATGTATCTCCTACGTACGAGTACTCGTACACAGGAGATTAGTAGGAGATAACATCTCCGACACAGGAAATTTTTTTTCTTCATCTTGCCTTTCAGGGGTTCCATAGCAAACACTACATTTTCAAATAAAACTGAGCTCAAAATGTAACTTTCAAAGAGTTTTTGAAAAAAAAAAGCACTTTCACTTCAGCATTTTCACTCTGCTATTAAGAGCCAGAGATGAGCTGAAATTGCTCAGCCATTGCTGAGTAACATTTACTCTCAATCATACCTGAGTAAGGTGACAAAGAACTGCCAGTGGAGACGCTTTGAGGGAAGTGCAGCATGGCTCATCAAGCGATCTCTGGTGTGTGAAAAGGTGTTCAAAAGAAAACCCCAGAAACCAAACGGGAGCACAATAAATGCAGGAGTGTTTTTAAATGATGGCTTGTGGCAAGTGGAGTATGTGCCATCCAAGCTGTGCTTGTGTTTATATGGTTTTGGTTGAAAAGACATCAAATAGGGGGTGAAACATGCAGAGTGCTTGCCTCAGATTCAACCACTTCACCGCCCACCAAAAAACATTACAGACACATATAGCCCTTATGTAATCAGCAAAGTTCAGTTCTGAACCAACCATGAAATGTTACATTTTTAAGCTGCATTTTTTTTTCATTTCTTATAACTGAGTTGATCTCCCCCTGAAAACTTTCTTCTCCTTAAATATGGATAAGGGCTTCATTTGTCTAACTTGCAGTTTGCGTTGGTTAATTGTTTTCACAGTTTGGCACTGTCTGCATTTAATTGGCTGTGTTGTGTTATATCCCTCTCAAAATAACACGTTTATGAAAGTGTCATCATATCAATGCTTGACCAATCAAGATTGACAGAACTGCAAGCTCCTTCCAAAGGCATTCAGGTCCTCATCTGGTTCATAGGAAGGGAAGTAAAAAAAAAAAAAAAAAAATCAGTTGCATTCATGTGCTTCGGTACTTGGAAGCAGAAACGTTGTTGCTAATGACAACAATGCTAGCTTTAGCCAACAAACGTGGGTTTTGAACTGGTTTATAGTATTTTGGGACTATGTACATGTATCAAATGTATTATAAACCACAGAAAACTCTGTGCTGTGTGTAACCATGTTAAAACGTCACAACTGGGCCAATTCATCTTATAACAAGAATCCTGATTTACTCAATTTAAGGGTTAGTTTGGGTTTGTTGAGGTGGGGTTGTATGAGGTACTTATCCATCGTCAGGCATAACCATAGCCTAGATACTACACAGAAAGGTCATGAGTTTCACATTTGAACTCGCTTTCCGTCTAGCATCCCTCAATATTGATTTGTTTGGGTCCGTCCAGGCCGTGGTCGGACAATCTGATTGGTCATGTGTCTAAGGGGTGAGAAGAGCGCCACCATTTGAATAGAAACAGAGACTCTAACGTTTCTGACAGAAAACAACAAACATGGCTACTCAAGCGGAGGGCTCTACTGATAAAGCGATAGAATCGGTTTTAGCAGAAACTCTCTGAGATAAAAGACAAACAAGCAATGGCACTGAAGGCTTTTATGTGTGGAAAAGATGCTGCTCTTCCTGTTAGCTGCCATTACAGCTATAGCTTGTTTTCTTACTTAGTGGGGCTACCGGCGCTCTGTATCAACATCTCATATTTTGTTATTCTCATTGTTTGTAGGCTGATCCAATCACATTCATAGTCACAGTGGGCCATGTCCTTTGGCCACGCCCCTTCCACAAACCTTCCATAAACAGACTTTATCTCATATCTCACTTGAGATGAGATACGAGGTCTGGCAACGCCAGGCTAGGAAAACTGACACAGAAGCTAAGCAATGTACTGCTGTGGAGGGGAGCAGCAACAAAATGTATTTTAGTCACCTAAAAAAGGCCCACCTAAAAAAAAATCAATATCAATGTATTTAGAATATTTTCACCGCACTACATTACCGTCAGACAGCTGTTCCCTTGGCACTATATTTAATTGGAAAATAGGAACTTTATCCAGAATTGTGTCATGGTCTATGACAATGACAAGTTTGATGGTGCAGCACGCCTTGCAAAGTTCCTGCAGTCGAAAAGGGCTAATAGTTATCAGGTCAAGGTTTCGAGCCAACTTGGTGCAAAGTGACTTGGCTGCAGTTTAAAGAGAGCCACTTTAACTCTGAGAGAGCGCTGCACTGCATCGCTTGAAGACAGAAACAGGGACCGAGTGAAAGAGGGAGAGAAAGGGGACAAGAGTGAAAGCCTGTGAATTATTTTGGCCCTTTGAAAGTAAACAGCATGCAGCACGGCAATGATGCAACAGCAGGAAACAAGAGGGTCATCACACCGTTTGAAGTGTTCCCACCAGTCAAAGAGGGAGACGGGCCCTCTGCTGTGCCCCAGTGGACCTTTAATCTCTTCAAGGTGTTTCTCAGACACTTTCAAAGAAATGGAGGGAGATAAAGGAGAAAAAAACAGAGTGTGGAAAAGAGGCAGGGTGGGGGTGAAACTGCATAGCGAAGCACTTTTTTTTTTTATCCAACTTCTGATTTCACCACAGGTGGGACAGTAAGATGTTTAAATGATTCATGTGCTGAGGTACACAAATTATTTATTTAAGGTTGATTACAGTCATTAATAAAGCGTGGGAGGAGAGGAAGAGACAGAGGGAGAGATAAACGAGTGCTGTTTGTCATCTACATTAATCAGCCTGATCTCTGGAGTCAGGGCAGTGGGATGGAGGAAAGATGAAAGGGTGGAAGCGCAGATGAAAGACAGGAGGAGGTTGAAGAGGTTGGTACCACGAGGCTCTACATATTCCTATGAAGTTTAAAGCCAGAAACTGTTATTTGAGGACAGAAAGAAAGTACAGCAAACTAGTAAACCGATGAAAGTGTCAGTACAACAATCAACGCTGCTGGCTTGTGAAGACCTCTTGCAGTAAAATATACAAATCTCCAACAAATTAAATCTGTCCCTTCTAGAAGAGGACCAATTTAACTATATGACCCAAAAAAAAAAAGTGAGA
>OMKZ01050611.1:0-17509 GCA_900302535.1 Neoniphon sammara | reverse complement strand
GGCCAGATCCACTTTGTTCATTTTGAAGAAAAACAATCCCTGTGAAGTGTTCATTCTCACGACATGTAAGGAGTTGGCAGGTCAAACTTCAAGGATCTATTACACTCATATGAACTAGCAAATATCACTACATGGGTAAGAACCCGAACTATCCCTTTTAATGTGAGAATGTGAAATTTATCACTTTTAAACACACTCCTGTCTGTTAGAGAGAAAACCCTGGTCAACAAACAAAAAGTCTAAACTCCCCCAACTGACTTTTCTTCTCTCTGCTCTGATTATCTCTGTTAGTGCCTAGAGGTCCATCATCTGCCAACACACACACACACACACAACACACACACACACACACACACACACACAAAGAGAGTGAGAGAGAGCGCAAGAGGGAGTGAGAGAGAGAGAGAGTCCTGAAACCATGTTCTTACTTTCTTATGAGCATGAAAGCGAACAAAGAAAACATTTCTCAAGGGTCAGCTATACTCTTGGTATGATAACGTTTTACAGATGGAATGAGTGTCTGAGAGAGCAAAGGAGCAAAAGCCATCTTTCCACCCCCTCAGTGGTTATGCTGTGCTTTACTGTGATGGCCATGGACGCATATTTCCTTAAATATTCTATTCTCACAGAGAAGACTGGGCTGATGTAACAACATGTCACCACTTTAAAATTACGAGTTAAGATATAATAAACAAGATAACTCTACAGGCATACAAATATCCACAGAGATCAGAGCAAATCTGTTGTAACTGATCCATAACTTGAATGATTGGAAGAGTTGGAACTGTTACATACTTTCCAGTTAAATGGGTAAATCTTATATTAGGTTGGCTAATGAACTAGTAGGAACAGTCCATGTAGAACCATTGCACCAGCATTACATTAGAGAATAAGTACAATGGGGCTTTTATTTCATACATGGCAACATGCACAAAGCTCATGTTCAAGTTCAAGTTTGTTTTATTGTCACTCATCCACATACATAGTATATAGCTGAACGAAATGTCATTCCTCATGGACCCAATGTCCTAAAAGTACAAAATAGACTAGTATAGAATAGAATAGAATAGAATAATCTTCCACTGTTGAGATTGAACCTACAGCTGAGGAACCATTGTTGAGTTAGCTTACCTTTTAGTTAGTGAAACTAGGCATTTTCAAACTTTTAGGGTATCCAAGTTGAAGTGGTGGACACCCATTTGAAGTTGCACTGGGGACGGTGATATGAAATAGTATTTTGGTTTGTTCTAATTATTACATTTTTTTTGATGTCATGCATACAGCGACAAATAGATTCAATATGGTATGATTAAAACACAATGTTAATCACTACTTTTTTATTCATTCATTTATTCATTCACTCATTTATTTATTTATGGTATGTATGACCGCGCAGGCTGTTCCATTGGGGGGCGTTGCCGGTGTGTGTTTTCAGCTTGTATATTATGTTGCTTGTCAAGCAGGGACTTGCTGTGTCCCAGAAATTTTCTGCCCAAATAATGGATTCCGAGGTTATGCCATGGTTTGCACCCCTGTGACAGAATGCCTTCCCTCCCTGATTAATCCCTATTAATTTAGCATAGAACTGTCAAAGCGCCACAATACTTGTTCTGGTAACATTTACTGACCTAAAATGTGTAATGCCAACATCTTTTACAAACTTGAATTAGATAGGGGACACAATTTGAGGCAAGCCTGGTTTGCAGCGTGTTGCAAGTTTTTATTAATATTGCCTCCCCTTTTAATTCTGTGCAGGATTATCGCACAAAATACTTGGTCTGGTCATACAGTAATACATACTGACTTAAAATGTGTAATGCCAGCATCATTTGGTGAATTGGAATGACTGTGTGCCCAGTCCAGTGGCAAGGAAGGCATTCTCTGGCAGGGGGGCAAATACAGCACAACATCTGTTCCTGTATGACAACGGCTGATCCAGCCCTTTATTGGCCAGTTAAATGAAGGTCACCACAAAAAACATATACAAAAAAGATCACCATAACCCATAGAAAAATGTACTCTTTTTGCATCAAAATAAACAAATAAACAGCAACTCTGAAGCTGTCTTTTTTTTTTTCTTTGAGAAATTAGATGGATGGAACTATAACCCCTCAACACGTGTTCAGCAGTTATGGTTCCAGCCATCTAAGAATAAAAGATTTGCTGTAAGGTTTGTTTTTTCACTTTGATGGAGCCAGGCTAATGACTCCTGTAGACTTCAAGTCTTTATGCTAAGCTAACATGAAATGCTACCTATAGGAACCAAACCAGTGGATGTGCAGTGGTGAAAATGATATCAAATCTTGTCTGGGTAATGTCTGCGTAAGTCAGAAAAAGGGTACTTTTCCCAAAATGCTGGAGTATTCCTTAAGGCCTATTTGGGTTGTTTATGGATCGACACAGGTGATGAAAGGTGTTTTATTTTTATTTCCTTAAAGGGATGCTCATAATTTGCCAAATGTTTTTTCATTCTTCTAAAAAGATCTCATATTGCCAAAAAATGGGTCATATACAGAGAATGGAGTGACAACAGCTGCAAACTGGATTTTAATTTAAAGCAATGCATGGTGCCACGGGAAAAAGACAGTATTCAGCCTATGAACTTGACCGACACAGCTTCTACCTCAGGATGTGAGGACAGTGACTCAGAACAAAGTCCTGCCCCCTCCACAGCAATTCCCCCACCACCAGAAGCCTCCATATCCAGCCTGGCTGCCCTATTGCAAAATAAGCACTAGAGGAAAAAGATGCATTTAAACCTTAGATTTTTTTTTAAAGAATATGCCAACACACAGTTGAAGAGGCAGAAAGAGGAAGACGAAAAGGAGGAGAGGAGAGAGAAAAAGAGAGGATGTCCTAACAGTGTCAGTGTTAAGTGATATTAAAGTTTGCAACAACGGATTCATAGTGCTGCATGAAGTTATTCTCATGACAATAAAAAACTCTCTCTCTCTGGGCAAACCAATTTGAAATGCTGGCATGAGAGGCAGTGTTGAGTTCAAATTTAAAAATGTATGTAGTTGGTATCTATTGTCCTCCTTCCATTGAAAATGGCACCCTGGAAAATATGGAACAACTCGCAAGCCTGGCCACTCATGAAGTTATAGTACTAGGACACTTAAACCTAGATTGGAATACATCAGTCTCGGGAAATCTAAACGATTTCTGTGACAGCCTAAATCTTGCAAAACTATTGAAAGAGCCAACTAGGCCTAACACTAGAGATCCAAACAGATCTTCCTTAATTGATATTATTCTAACCAGTAAACCTCATAAATACCCTGCCGATGGGGTTGTCCAATTGCCTGCGTCAGATATACCAGATTACCTAAATATAATAGCAAATACATACAGAAACATGATTTTAACCATTTTAATGCAGATGTTTTTAATTCTAGTTTGTTTCTCACTGATCTAGCAGGTGTCTATTCTTTCTCTGACACCGAATCTGCTTTGAGTCATTTTATTTCGGTATTTAATTTTATGTCAAATAACCACGCTCCATTTAAAATACTGTGGGTTAGAGATACATGGTTCACACCAGAGATCTCTGCCAAACTAAAGATGAGAGACAAATTGTGGGCAATTGCCAAAACATAAGCCATTTTTCTGTTTTACGGTTAGGAATGTTAGTATTAGCAATACTAGTACCTAAAGTACCTTAATCTGCTGCTCAAACAATTTGAAAGGAAGATAATCCAACATAATCTGAGTTTTTCAAAGGTGTACTTACAAAGCGAAAATGCAAGCAGTTGCTTATGTGCTATGTCAGTAGCAAATTTTCTCCCATAATCCTACTTATGCTTCATGAAATGACCCATCGCCTTGTTGGGTTTGCCCCAATGTACAGTTGAAGAAGCAAATGAGTTTCTGTTTCTTCAGAATGTCCTCTCACAAAAAATGACTCCACAGGTCATTTGTTCCTACCCTGTAAAACGACCAGCGGTAAGTCACGTAGTAGAAAGAGCAATAAAGTCCACATAGGGAGGAGATTGGACTACTGGACAAAACACAGGACTTTCACATGGGACACCCGTGTTCAACTCCCGAGTGAAGCAAGACTGGTGTTTATTTTCAGGTGTTGGAAACGAACACGTAGGTTTCGTTTGTACACTCATTTCTGTGTGCTTATTGTTGTGACCATGACGATGAAGGTCCTTACCACAACCTTACCCTAACCTTAACCCTGACCTTTTCCTAAACTTAGCTAAGTGGTTTTGGTGCCTAAACGTAACGGCGACAATCCATATGTGGTCATATGGATTGGAGGATGTGTTGGTTTCATATATGATTTATGAATGACAAGGATCCAGACAAGAGGTTTCCTCTTGGGAGAAGCTTTTGTGGCCCAACCAGTCTTCACTGACAAGTGCACTAGATTTAAGCAGAATGAGAAGAGTTCTCTTTGGGCAAAATTGAGTCATAGGCAACTGGACCTTGTATTTGTCTTAGGAAGACGTTTCGCCTCCTTATCCAAGGGGCTTCATCAGTTCATGCGCATCGGTCTTTCTAGTCCGCACTAGTCTGACTAGTGCTCAATTTCGCCCAAAGAGAACGATGACCTGGATAAATGAGAATATCTACAGACAATGAGAAGAGTTGATTTCAGTGGCCATGATTGGCCTAATCCAAACCCTTGCACAACTGCAGCACAGGTGCACCACTAGTGCGCAACTGCCTCTGGTTATGAAATTACCAAAAATCTATTAGTCATGTCCATGAACTGGTGCCAGCGCCTGTGCCTTATTTCACAAAAATAGGACTACTTATCTCTATTCCTCACAAGGCACAAACCATTTATCAAAGAGTGGACTATTGGTAGTTCCCCTAGATAGCAGCTTTGGCACCATGTCTTGTAAACACTGGCAAGTGCAAATGTATTGCAATGAAATGCAGGATTATGTTTTTCTAAAATATAGTAAAGTCAAAGTATGAAAGTCTGTAAAATGGAAAAAAAAATACTTAAAATCCACTTAAGTGCATGCATAAAATCATCATCACCCCCAAATTTGATTGTTATTTTTATTTTCCTTGAAAACTTACCCAGTGCTTTATGGGGTGAAAATTTTTCCAGACCCCAGCACCCCTGGAACCCATTCAAAACACACTGTATCTTTTGAAAAATTCTCAGTTGTGAATCTAAAAATAAGTCTTGTAGAGCTGGCATTTTGGAGACACAATGTTCTTATCTGACAGTAGCAATAGTCATGGTTTATCATTGAAGCAACACATACACACACACACACACACACACACACACACACACACACACACAGCACCATAATGAAAAGCTGACAGTCTGTATTTCTGCCACGTATTCATGTTTTAATCTGAAAAGCAAATGAGAGAAGTGTGCTGTGAAAAAGACCAATTTTGCCCCCTAGCCACACAAGTTTGGATTCTGACCATATTATTAGAAATGGGGGAGTGGAGGAATGGGGATAAGGGCTTGAGAGCTGGTGTGTGTGTTTGTATGTGTGTTGCTGTTGACTGTATAATTAGGGATTTTGAAAAGCAGCCAAGTGGAAATGACTTTCTATCTGTCCCTATATGACCTACTAACTATACTGGAGAGCCAGACAGAGAACACAGAGAGATAGTCATGGGAGAGAAAAGAGACACATGGAGAGGGACAGTGAAATACTTGTTCAAACAATAAGTACATCTTAATAAACATCTCTGTCATCCAAAACTATATGCACACGTGTTTGCATAACTATACTTCTGAGGACTTTTGACTGACATTCCCTAACCACTAGCTCTAACATTGACCCTCACTACTACATGACGTATTAACCCTTACATTAAACTTAACCTAATTCTAAGCTTAATCCAAGATCAAAATCATCATCCTAAACTAACAGTGTAACCGTAAGTGTACCTAATAAATAATAATAAACCTAATTGTAATTAAAAATGTTAAACCTAATTTCCAATTCTAAACTAGCCCCATGAAGAATTTTGGACTACCAAAAGGTCTTCACTGTGGATTTTCCTCATCTTTTTATGCATATGATGATATTTGATGCAGGAAAATACAGAAATACGAGTGAACAAACACACACACACACACACACACACACACACACACACACACACACACATCTCAACACCCACCCCCCCCAAAATTTTGTATTTTAGGATTTAAATATGCACATTCTTGTATGTTATGAAGCAACAGTTAATGTGTTAACAGTAACTTTTCTTTTTAAAATGCTTTCTTTTCATCAGAGAACACCCTAAACAGATATTCTCCAATAAATACATCAGTACTGGACAAATTAACCATTACATCAGTTACATATTCAACATAGTTTTCTAATAAAAACTGAACAATTCATTTTTTAGACTGTATACAACTGATTTGCACATGCACAAAAATTCATACACATATACTGATATCTCTATATCTACAGCAGAATAAAACATGTCATCACTATACCACAGTTCTTCAAAGTAGCTGTAATTAAACCTCTTCTTAAAAAGCTTACTCCTGATCCAGGTACTATAGCAAACTGTAGACCTATATTTAACCTTCCCTCTCTCTCTCTTTCTCTAAAATTCTTGAAAAAGCAGTCGCCAAGCAGTTGTGTGACTTTCTACATAACAACAGTTTGTTTGAGGCTTTTCAGTCAGCATTTAGTGTGCACCATAGCACAGAGACAGCTCTAGTGAAAGTTATAAATGACCTCCTAATTGCATCAGACAAAGGTCTCCTCTCTGTACTTGTCTTGTTAGATCTTAGTGCTGCATTTGACACCACTGACCATCACATCCTATTACAGAGACTGGAGCTTTTATTTGGCATCAAGGGAACTGCACTAGGCTTGTTTAAATTTATTTATTATTTATCAGATTGTTTTCAGTGTGTGAACATCAATGATGAATCCTCTATGCATGCAAAAGTTAGACACGGAGTTCCACAAGGTTCTGTGCTTGGACCAATACTGTTCACCTTATATATGCTTCCTTTAGGCAATATTATTAGGAAACACTCCATAAATTTTCCTTGTTATGCAGACGATACACAATTATATTTATCAATGAAGCCAGATGAACCCAATCAGCTAGTTAAACTTCAAGCATGCCTTAACGACATAAAGAAATGGATGTCCTGCAATTTTCTGCTATTAAATTCAGACAAAACTGAAGTTATTGTACTCGGCCTTAAACACCTCAGAAACACATTACCTGATGATTCAGATTCAGATTCAGAAAACTTTATTGATCCCCGCAGGGAAATTGCTTACTGACACAGCTACTTTAGATAGCATTGCCCTGGCCTCTAGCACCACCATAAGGAATCTCGGAGTTATCTTTGATCAGGATATGTCCTTTAACTCCCACATAAAACAAACTTTAGAGACTGCCTTTTTTCATTTATGTAACATTACAAAGATCAGGCACATCCTATCTCAAAAAGATGCAGAAAAACTAGTCCATGCATTTGTTACTTCTAGACTGGATTACTGCATTATCATTATACTCTATTATCAGGTTGCCCCAAATAAGTCTATGAAGACTCTCCAACTGGTCCAGAATGCTGCCACAAGTGTACTGACAAGAACGAGGAAAAGAGATCATATTTCTCCCATATTAGCTTTTCTGCACTGGGTCCCTGTAAAATCAAGAAAAGAATTTAAAATCCTTCTCCTAACCTATAAAGCCCTTAATGGTCAAGCACCTTCATATTAGAGCTAATAATACCGTTTTACCCCACTAGAGCACTGCACTCCCAGATTGCAGGCTTACTTGTGGTTCCTACTGTCTCCAAGAGTAGAATGGGAGGCAGAACCTTCAGCTATCAGGCTCCTCTTCTGTGGAATCATCTTCCAGTTTGGGTCTGGGAGGCAGACTTAAAACTTTCCTTTTTGATAAAGCTTATAGTTAGGGCCGGCTCAGGTTTGCCTTGGACCAGCCCTTAGTTATGCTGCTATAGGTCTAGACTGCCAGGGGACTTCCCTGATGCAATGAGCACCTCTCTCCTCCTCTCCTCTCCTTCTCTACCTGTATGCATTCATACCCCATTAATGCATGTTACTAACTCAGCATCTTCTCTCTCCCATAGTTCTCATAGTTCTCTCCTCTCTACTTCTATCACTTTCTGCAGGTATTTCTGCCCCTGGAGCGGTGGAGTCTGGATTTGTGGTTGCAGGCTGCCTGCTGCCTCTATGATCCACCTCGCTACACCCACACTACAATTATTATTATTACACTAATTATTAGTCCTATTGTTACTAGTGTTATTATTATCTTTCTATTACCACCTTTTTCTGTATATTTCTATGTGGAACTTGCTTTGTGCTGTGATGCATATCTAAGCACAAGGCCCTAAACACCAATATATCCCATTTTAAAACTAAGGCATACACTTCCATTTATCTATCACAAATCCATTGTAAGAGCTCAGGTCACACCCTGCAGCTCCACCTGCCTCTTCCCTGTTGCTTGTACCAGGATTTGCCCAAAAAAATGATAAATAATATTGAAAATCAATAGTAAGTCAAGTCAGTTTTATTTGTATAGCCCAAAGTGACACAAGCTATCGCCTATGTCACTTTTGAGTTGTTTTGTGTAAAAATGCTTGGTATACGCCACTTACACTACGCTTTTTAAAAAAGTTCATTATATTGTGCCTAGACGGTATTATTGGGTGCTTTTATTGAGCAGCATTAGCTGAAAAGATGTTCACACAACTAAAATTATTTCCACAGAAAGCCATTCAATTGGCAGGGGCAACCTAGGTGCACTTGCTTATTATATTTTATTTTAATGTCATGCAAGAAAAACTGTTTAACATAGCCTTTTGGTTATTTACAATTTACAGTATGTACCTCCACAGGTGACACTGAAGTCGAAGCTTGTCAAGTTCACAAGTAGTAACTCTGACCACTTTGTAATGTCACTCTGCGAGTGACATTACATTGTACATTTTCTAGTAGGAGGTCGGAAAAATCTCCACTTACTGGTTGTCTGGAATGCTGCAAAACTTTCACTGCCAGTAAGTGAGCTCTGAGCAGCATGAAGCTAACTGAACGCAGCGTGGTACTTCATTCTACTCTCTAAAACAGTGCTTAGAGCTATACCCTTTATTCATAAGTTCAGTACTATGGAGGTGCATTCTGCAAAGTGTGTTATCTAATTTTAGTTCCCAGGGTGTAAATTATTGTAAGCAGAGTGCCCAAAATGTCTTAAATTCAAGAGAGACTTGAAGTAGCTGAAACAGCAGTTGCAGCCAAATAGTTTGATTATTTGAAGCTTCAGCCATTTCATTGATAATGTCATAGAGCAATCAATAAACTGAAGAAAATGTAAAAATGTAGTAGTAATAAAATAGTAGTTGTATGAGTAGTAGCAGTTATAATAGTATTTGCAATACAAAAAAGGACATTTATAATGGACTGTTGGACTGAGTTGAAGGCGAGCAAGAGGCGCTCCAGTGGGGAGGTGAGTGCTTGGCAAGTCAGCTAGCCATAAGTTGAGGCTTTAAATCATGAGCATCAACAAGAGACAGAAAAACAGATAAAGTAAGCAATAACACATGCCCATGGGTGGATATTTTTGACATATTGCTTATTACTTCAGACACTGAGGAACTCCCTGCAGTCATAAACACTCGTCTGTATAGATCATTCATTTGAAATCCCAACGTCCAGCTGATCATGGATACTGGGTCCATAGCAGCAGTCATTGGGAAAAAAAAAACAACAAAAAAACACATTATCCACAATGAATCTGACTAACCTCTACTACTCAGTACTGAAGTCGTACGTAGTACGTAGTCAGGGAAATTGTAGTGGAGAAAGTTTGTTTTCAAAATGTAGCGAAGTAAATGTAAAAGTAAACACAGGGATAAATACTCGAGTAAACTACAAATTCCATTAAAAAGACTTAGGTACACCACTGTGGTGTATATCATTGTGTATTATCATTGTGTATATCATTCTATGACAGGCTAAGGGGGGCACTCGTTCCCGAGTTCAAATCCACAACAATCTTTTTGCACTGCTTGCCTCAAACACTAGAGGTACTGAAAATCAAGGAGTTCAACTTAAACAGTTTGGAAAGAGATCTAGTAACAGCAACAGCTACATATCTGAATGATTTCACAGCCACCCTAAATGGAAACTGGAAGACTGGACCTCTTTGTTGATAAGGAACAACTCACTTTTAAATTAAGTTTGCATCTGGAGATCCTGCCAAATCTATTCAGAAAGTGAAATTATGCCTGGGATTGATTTATGTGTATTACTGACATACCACAAAAGATCATCTGCGTATAAAGACAGTTTGTGTTCCTTCTCTCATCTGAATACACTGTGAAAATTGTTGAAAATTGTTGAACGAAGTGCAATGGTAAGGGGCTCGATGGAAAGTGCAAACAACAGGAGAGAGAGGACATCCCTTGTCCAGTGTGTCATTATAAAGGAAAATAATTGGATCTTGGAAAACAAGATTTTCAATATATTTAAAAGTAAATTTCTTGTCTGACCAGATGCCAAGATATTAATATTCAGAGACTCTCAATGGCAGTGTCACTTACAGTGGAAATACATAGATTTCTACAGACAGAATCTGTAGTCCTTGACAACAAATAGCAATTAAAGCAAATGAATTTGCTTTAATTGACATTTAGTATTAGCAGTAGTCTCAGGACTGCAAGGGCATTCTCCAGGGCAGAAAAGGAATGCTGCCATTTCTCGATAGCAGTTTGAACTGAGTTAGCAATACAATATATGATTGTATCATCAGCGTAATGCTGGACAAGAGAGTCATTCAGATGAGAAACAGTATCATTAATATAACCATTAAACAGAACTGGACCCAGAGTGGATCCTTGCAGTACCCTGGTGAGCGGCAAATAACCAGACTGTACATCCCCTTTCTTTATACACTTTTGTCTTTCTGAGCTACAGAACCAGCTACAAACTAGTTAATCTCTTTAGAAGCACACTGTGGTCATCTGTAGATACTTGTGATTGTGATTTACTGTGAAACTTGATCTGATAGAAACGTCTTCAGCTAGTTGTTCACCAAAGACTCTAAGATTTTACTAAGCTTGGAGATTGGATGGTTATTACTAAGATCATTTATATCTCCACTTTTGTATAAAGAAAGATTTACCTTTATCCTGGGGACAAAACTATAAGTGATTGAAAGATTAAAAATATGAGTGACTGGCTCAATAACAAGTGCAGCTGCTAATTTTAAAAAGTTAGTATCCAGATTATCATCACCTGCCATTTGTTACAGTCATCGCTAAGACATAATTTTAAGCACTTTAATGATCAAGCCCTCCTATAAAGATCTCTCACACAGCAATATTCAGTACACCTTTGAAATACATGATGTTGAATTTGCTCTCGATCATTTTATAAATTAATTTTTTCAACTTTTTCTGCTGAACCCAAAGCCTGGCCCTTAGCCAGACGTACTGGTGATCCGTCACATGGTATGAAAATTGACGGTTATCAAATCATGTACATTTGCTTATTTATAGTATTGAATTCTACTGTATTAGTGTTTTTTTGTTTGTTTGTTTGTTTTTTATGGTTTCAAGTTCATGTCTGTCAGGACATAATATTTTGTGACATTATAATAAAGTGTTTGTTCAACAAAAAAAAAAAAAGTTTTTTTTTTTATTCCTTAAAGGCTCATTGTAACTGATAATAATTGTGTAATACTATATACCATGAAACCATGATATTTTCTGAGATATTATCATACCGTGAAAATCTCATACTGTTGCAACCCTTTTTGAGGTTTGGCCAAGGGGGTTGATGATCAGCTGGACCAAATTAAGACTGTTGCACATTTCTTTAAGGTGGTCAGATGCCATAGTTATTCAGTCAAGGTTTAAGTCACTCATGATTAGCATCTGAGCCAGCATATTGGCCAGGTTATAAATACTGAATGGGTCAGCAGAGGGGGCTCTATATAACAATACAGCCTTTACGCCCAATGTTAACCCTAAGGGCCAGAATGCAAACAGCATGTAGGACTGAAGCTGAAAAACAAAATTTAACAAAGAGAGCAACTCCCCCACCTCTTCCAATTCTGTGAGCTCTATGTATGGTATAGACATTTAAGGTGACTTCAGAGTTATCAGTGCTTTTCTTTAGCCAAGTTTCAGTGAGCACTAGAATATAAGCGTGTTATTGAAATGGATAGAGGTGGAATTGGTTCTAGATGCAGGAGTAACGGCAGACCAAAGAGGGACTGCTATTAATTTTGTGGGCTCCTTAGAGCACTTTGACTTTATGGGTTTAGGCTTATTAACAATTTTAGGTGTGAATAAAAGATGGGAGAGTGGGTTTACCCTCACACACATTAAAACTAGAACATGAGACAATCACAACTGAATTAGGCAGAACAAATGTCTGATTACAAGAAGCTCCAGGTTGAAGCGGGGATACTGGAGCCTGATAGTGGGTTATGGTATTGGAGGATTTATTTGGATAGTACTGCTCAAGAACAGATGGTCGGTGTTTAGTGCAAGTCAAATCACCTGCCATTTTCAGAAACAGAGGAAGACGCTGAACATGGATGGAGACACTGAAGAATCTTTGCTGAGAAGTTAAGGACATGTCTAAAATGAGTCACTTCCAGCAAACAGCTTTAGCAGAAATGCAGTTATTTTATTTGAGTTTTTTGTTCTTACATTTTTATTATCTCTGCCAGGAGATCATGCGTTTGTTCGGGCTAATCTCATAAACTACTGGGTTGATCAGCCTCAAATTTTTTTGTGCACAGTTGTGACTATATGAGGAAGAACCTTTTGCAGTTAAAGTGATTCAAAAACTTTGAACTACTTCTGGTCCCTCACCCGATTCATAGTGTAGCTCACTCAACCAGGCACTCTCTCCTTACAAGCCTGCTGCGTGTGCTGCATTCTGGGTGAGTTTATAAAATGCACTGCTGACGATGAAAGTCACCAGAACAACACTGTAAAAAGTCAGAGTCAGAGAGTCAGAGGCTGATGGAATTTGTCAACAAGCGGGGGTTAAAATAGGCTCAATTGCCTGATGCTTAATGACCATAAAACAAAAAGAGGAACAAGACCAAAGCCATCATGGGAAACCCCTCTCACCCTCTCTACAAGTTGTGGCACAAAGCAATCACAACTATCGACTATATATAGACGTTGTGTCCCCACTAGTGATGCACGGATTGCAATTATCGTGAATAATCTGCAGACCGGGCAGGCCGGGTCATAAAAATGAACATTGTGATTAGCAGCGGATGGGTTGCGAGTGGTCTTGCAGCAATCCCCCTGCAGCAGAAACGATATTCACATTAAGAGAGACTCTGTGCGCATTTACACATGAGATACAGCTGGGTAACTTCAATGATTATTTCTACACATCCTAAAAGGCGGCACAAAGTCCAGGTTCAGACAGTGAAATTGTTTGGAGCAAAGCAGCCGTCCTACTGATAAAGCCTGTGCTGAGCTCTGTCAGAGCTGTCTAAAAATATTATTTCAGAAGCTAAAAGTTTAATTGTGTTTCCCCTGAAGAGTTCCCTCTGTCTTGTCAAGTTTAAAACTATAGTTTTTAGTTTTGCTGCTTACACTATATATCCACAATATTTGCTGCAGTGACATTACTGTATGCATGGAAATGTTTACAGTTACTGAAGGCAGCCTCTCTAATCTTTATAGGAAATCATTGAAGAAAACATTCAAATTATAGGGGAGCTAAGGGGAGCTCGGCTCCCCTGAAAAGGACTTCAGCTCCTCTGAAAGCCTATTTTGAGAAATTTAGGGGGAGCTCTAAAACATTGTCCATTTATGTGTCACGTTTTGATTTTCTGTACATTAAGGTTCCCAAAATAAATAGTAATAACAGTAAAAATATGTCAATGTGTTTATTCGCTGGGTAGTTGTTCTGTTTACATTCTGCTTGGCTGTACCATGGATATATTATGGCTACAAGGTTGGTTTCGCTTTGTTGTGTGTTCTGTTCTGAGCAGCTGGGACTCCTGTCTGGAAAATTCTGGTATGTCAAGATTATTTTAGCTACTGTTTGAATCTATCGTTGTGATATCAACCTGCTGTGAGTCGGGATAACTTGATAGAAAGTGTAAAGGGAATGCTTTTGTGGACATGCTGGCTAACTAGCTAGGCAGGAGGCATTCTGCCAGCCAGCATGCTAACTTCAGCTGTATGCAACACTTGGCTGTATGAATGACTGCTTTTCAAGTCAAAGCTCCTCCTCCCATTACATTCCCGAAAATGTTCACACAGTGGCAGAATCCACGAAGTGAGAGTAAACAGAGTATGATTGTCCTTGCTGACTTCTGTAGCCATTGGTTTAGCACTCTGTTGATGCCACTGATCTATAATAAACTTTATAATATACAGTTTTTTATTACAGAGCAGTGATCGATGCAATCACTGTCTCCCTCTGTAGTGGTCAGTAAAAATACAACATTTTTATTTATTTACTGGAATGCATTTGTGCTGGTGTCCTACATCCTGTATGCTGTAACGTGTGGTATGGATTACCATTTTATTTAGGCCTGTGGTGCTTCAATTCTATTTTTGCAAGTACCCATCACATTACAAAAATGTGATGGGTACCGTATGAAGGTGTATTATCATAGTGACATTGCCTCCAGGACGTTTTACTGTGCAGGAGGCATTTGCGTGTTGTGCTTAGAATGTGGCTGTTGTCTTGCTAGTCTGTTTTGTGTAAGACCAACAGTTGAGGCTGTGGGCATGTTTCAATGTTGTCATGTGATGTAACCGGGTCTGGTCTGTTTAGAAGCATAGCGCAAACTATTGCTGATTCACTGTGTGGAGTTTTTTTGTTGTTGTTGCTGGAGTGATGGTGAATTTTATTCTGTCTCTTTGTGGTACCTGCATGGCTAGATTTTCTCTGTATGAAGTGCAATGTTATTGACAGTATAACAGTATGTAACAGAAGAATCTTCTTCGCAGCAACCCTACAACTGACTGCGCACGTCCATGTATGCACATGCATGTGACATGTTGAGCAGCGCACCAGAAATAGGGCTCACCTGAAAGCCACTGTGTAATCGAAATGCTGCTACATCAATACAAAACACAATAAAGACAATACAAGCAATACAGACAAAAGAAACACAATGAATTAATTTAAAAAGCAACATAGCCTACAGGGACAGGTAGCCTAGAGGTGGACAGGTCATGCAGGTGCGGGTCTCTAAATTAGAGAAAATAATTAATTTGGGTAGGTGGCAGGTGCATGGTTTATGCGTAGTTGACGTCAGCGTCGATCCGCACATCACACCTGGCAGAGATCTACACTCTTCTGAGTGCACTCATCTAGTTGAATAATTAGTTAAATAATTTTTATAGAAACAAAGATATGCAGTTTTCATACAGTGAACTGATTTATTTATTTATTTTATTTTCATAACGCAAGGTTCAGCACCCCCATGTGGTCATTAGGAAAGCCTCATGCTACCATCACCTATGAAATGGTTTGTCCTATGAGGCTGAGTCTTACTAACTACATGGAATCTTGACCCTTTGTGCTTTTATTAACTGTATCTCTGGTTTATACCAACACATTGGCCCACTTTTAACAGCTCAAGGCATTTTCCAACTGACGTCAAATAATAGAGAATATGGAATGCCTCACTTGAAACAGTAGTGCTTTATTTGGATAGTCCAATGTTTCTACTCAACTAATAATCACATGACAAAAACTTGATTTTCAGCAAATATACAGATACATAGTCTGCCTTGACAGACTATGTATCCCTAACCCTGACCCCAGTTTTAAACATAACTCCAACCCTAACCTGACCCTATTTCTAAAACCGCAACCCTAAAATTAACCCTGGCCCAAATATTGAATATCTATAGGGTACATTTAATAATTATAAATAAGCTGAAATCCGGCAGACTTTTTACTAAAACATTATAGTCATCTGATAGAAAGCTGAGTATCAACATTGCACTATACACATAAAGTGAGACCCTTGAAGCATTTGTTGTGGCATTTGGTTTATATTCATGTGGTGTCTCATGTTTTTAATAGGCCTACTCTGTATGCTCTTTTTATGCAGGAAAAATTCACTCGGCGGTAATGAAGTTTCATTCAACTAATTTTATTGGACTGCACCTTCCTGTCTGCCTGTGTAAATAACTGTCTGTCTGTTTAATTGCCCATAATCTGTCAGCAGAAATGGAGGCTAATAGCATGTAATTCTCTCTCAACCCTCTACCATCTCTCTCATACAGACACAGACACAGACACACATACGCACACACACACACACACACATTGAAAATGTGCTCTCAAAGCCTAAAACTTCCAAAATAATGCCAGTGGTATCAGCAGTAAGCAAAAACATGCAATTGTAATGTGTGTGTGTGTGTGTGTGTGTGTGTGTGTGTGTGTTTTAATCAAATTCTGAAAATATCCTGTTAAGATATCTGAAAATAGCATTATTGCTGTGCATGTGTGCACAGAAATACACACTGCCCCCATTCGCCATGTTTCCCTCTCATAAAAATGCATCATACACCACATTAATGTCTCTGTATAGAAGAGCTTTACTTGCACTATTCTAAAGTTGATGTCTGGAAAATGCTGGGATCTGGCACAAAAAATGGGGCATTTACTGACTGAAATGCACAATAAAGCCCAGCAGGCAGATGATCAGCACAAAAATGAAAACAAAAACAAAAGAAAAGAAAAGAAAAAAAGAAAAAATACAGGAAATATAGGGTAATCTCATTAGAGTTAAATATGAAAGAAAAATTAGCGTGTTCCAGGAAAACATTTCAATTAGAGCATGATTGTAAAAGTAAGTAAATAAATAAATAAATAAATAAATAAGTAAATACCTTCCCCAGTAACTACCTATACAGAACTCACAAGAAAGTGGGCATGTAATTGTACTAGTAGAAAACATCACTCCAAATCCCAAATTATATATGGTAACAACATACAAAACCTTTAAGAAAACTATCTCCCTTTAACAAACTGTATGCTTTTCTAAAAGTTAGGTCCAGAAAATCTCAATAAACTTCATAAAACAGAACAAACCAAAGGAATTCACTTGTTTGTTTTGTGGAGGTTCTGTAAATTTGTGGAGATTAAGTCGCAGATGTGATACCCTTGAGGGTGAACTGTTTTTGCACAGCAATGCTCAATATTGACTATCAGAATAAAAGTAGTTACAATAAATAATTACAATGCAGGAAACTGCATAAAAGATGACCTTCAAATGCAGTCTTGAGAACTTACTTTTTTTCCCGGCTGTAACTCTTTAAAGTTGGAGGAGGAGAAACTCACCAGGGAACTCAAGTTTTTGGCTGAGGGAATTTAACTGTGAATCTCTCTCTCTCTCTCTCTCTCTTTCTCTCTCTCTCTCTCTCTCTCTTTGGCTTTCTATATCTCTCACTCACACCCCTCTTTTTAGCCCCCTGCCTTTGTCTCCCAAACCAGTTCATTCTGGTTGCATTAGCGCCCATTCACTCTCCCTCACACACACACACACACACTATCCTCCA